>JAQIVE010001697.1:0-23352 GCA_034698285.1 Sminthurinus bimaculatus | reverse complement strand
AAATCAAAATCTGCGAACCTAAATGGTCACCCTGTATATTATGTGTGAGCAGATGTGCCTACATATGTACATTTGAAATTTGAAATGTCTTCTTGTCGTAACTCGTAGCATAACATTAAATTAAGATAAAAAAACTTTACTGTGATAAAAAAATACTTAACTAAAAAAATACAATGAGGTCAGTCGGATGTACTCGATCCTGAGTTAATCTTCGAAAGGAATTTTATTTATTTATGATTTATGTAGATATTTGATATTTATGTATAACTAAATTTGTGTATGTACATACACGGCATATTATAAAATTCTTGATATGTATATATTGCTCTATTGTACCGTAAGCGACCACCAGCATAAAAGTAAATAGGCACCGTTAACAGTAGTCTCGAATTCACATTTTTATTTGTAAGTTTCAATAATAATAATGATGTGTTGGTAGTTTGTAACAAAAGCGAAACTTTATGTCGATATAAAGTTCAATCAGAATATAATTTGATTTTTCGCATGGAATGGAGATAAATTTGAATCATCAGTAACGATACTATCATACTACCACTGGTAGTATCGTAGATCGTACCAGTGCCTTTTGTCAATGTTGATAAAAAGATCGTGCAACTCCATATATGTATTTATTTCATGGTTCCTTCCCTAATTTATATAATATATTCCCATAATTTACCGTCGATAATGTTTTGATGATGTGTACACTAAATATTTCCATACATCCTAGTTAGCTATGTTATTGTCAAGAAGGAAGAGGAGACAGTACAAAATCAAAAGCTATATGTGTGTAGTATGTAGTACACACTGTGTGTACACAACAAGAATCTATAACATCGAACATCGTACAACATCATAGATTTCTCTTGCACTTTTCTCTCACATTGCTCCTTCCTGTCAACAATGTCTCTTGAATTCTCTTTTTATAAATTATTGTTGTGGCTTTGAACCTATAACAAAGTTTGTATCACATAACTATGTGATACGCATAAAATGCTGTAAATGCTGACTTGTCGTGAGTGCTGGTCATTGATGAAAAAACATGATTCATGACTCCTGCGTCACTGATGAATCAACTTTGTCAAAACGAGATTGAGTTTTAGGTACTTACATTCATCATAATCGTGTTCTCGGTTCTTTTTATGTTAAATCCAAGTATGTAATCTGACGAGCAAGCAGTGATGAAACCAAAATCAACACAAATACTCGGTCGTACAATAAATCCAGATACTAATAAGCTAAAAGTTAAAAGTCAAGCAAACAATTTAATATAATAAAGTAACTATACACAAGTACACTCTCTCACTCTCACAATTGAATACTCACCGTATACATGGTATTCATTAGTTATGTGTAGTTTAAAAAGTACAATTATTTGACATTTTTTAAATATTATATAACATACACTCTGTTTCAAATTTTTATTTCACAAACGTTTTAATTTTATTTCGCATGAACTCTGCGAACCAAGACGAAGAATGAAAAGCGGCCTTTAATGACGAAGAATATATTAAATAATAGTAATGAGATTATGGATATAGACCGAGTCCAAAAAGTGAATCGTATCACCTTCGCCTTTACTACTTACCGGCACGCATGCATAATGTATACTTGCTCACTGCTTACTGCTTACACGATACAGGACACAGGACATCATCCAAATAATTGTTGCATTTTTTCGTCACTGTACAAAGAACTGTACAGAAACCGACTTGCATCTTGATAGTATAATATATCCCTGAACATATTTTATGTTTTATAATTATTTGTATTACTCAATAAGTAATCACTTACGCGAGAGGCAAGTTTTTTACTTTAACCTCCAAATCCCTGTACCCTGTGTAGTTACTACAGTGTATTTTATCTATCGCGTACAAAATGCATAGGTTATGCATAAAAACTGCAGTAACTAGGAAAAATTGAAGATGTGCATAGAAGCAATAAAACATAAATGTTTTCTATAACTAACTCACGTGATGTAATATGTACCTATTCATTGTTTAAGTACAGTACATATGTACCTAAATTACAATTATCTCATTGTTGTTCCCAATTACACAGTACAAATGTACATTCATTATTTTTATTTTCATTATTAATTTGTTTGATTAAAAGTATGATTACATGTTGCGTGAATACAAAAAATGCAAAAAACTGAATAAAAACAGTCGTGGAAAAACACGAACTGTTTATGTATGTGTATCAGTATCTAGTATTGTACAGAAAAGCTTTCATTATATAATATGTTTTAATGTTTTAGACAAGTAGGTAAGAGTTAACGACAATTTTACAAGCAAAATTGCTGTCTTTGTGGCGAATTAACGACGCTGCATAAGTAATGATTAATTGTAAATATTGTCCTCGTACGGAATGACAAAATTGTTTGGATCATAGTAAATTGAACGTCCAAGATCAAGAACCGTATAACTCCACTTCTGTTACCGTGGCAACTTAATTCTAAGTAAACGAGAGCTCAAAGCCGAGTAACGCGGTTATTCATCTTGGACGTTCAATTATAAATTATAAAAGCGAAGAGTGATGATGCATTCTGAAAATTAACTTACTTTGACAGTAGTCTCGATAAAACCTTTATAACCTTAAAGTTCTGGACTCCATAGCAACGCCCATGTTTATGTGTACACACATAATTTTGAAAATAATATACAGGTACTACGAGCTTTTTTGTGCATTCCACCAGTATAGCTTCAGCTTATAGACTCTAGACAAAATCTGAGACTTATTAATCACTACATATTTGAGGTCATTTCACTTTCAAAGGCAATATGAATAAAAAGGCAGTTGAAGTCGCATTTTCTTTCGATAATATCGAATGCATACGTTGACCTTGGTCGTATTATTGATTACCTGCTTTTAGTATTCTAGTCAGTCTGAGTAATTTTGGTAAATTAATGGTGCCTTTGTCTCGTGCCAATCAAACTTGAATCTATCTTTTAGTGTCCTGAAGATGAACTGTAGACGATTTTTACGCCTTCTCCCTCTGCCACGCTTTTGATGAAAAGTTTTTATTCAAATTGTTTTTCTGTATACTATAAATAGAAGCCATAACTCCGTTGATAATAGGGTTTGGTCGTCATCCCTTTTGTTTCTAGAAGTAGAACGTGAAATATGGTATGTAAATACATTGTACAAAGCACTTGCATGGTATAAAGCTTGACATTTCTACTTTTTTATTGCGCTGATTCATGCATAAAGATGTTAATGTATTGTATCTGTTCTGCACTGCACACAGTTGCAATCCGTAATCGATCAAATTTATAGACCAAAATAATTTATAGACTAAAATAATTTATAGACTAAAAATTCAAATTCATGCAAAATATCCCCCACAATACTCATTCCCATCTTTGTATATCGCCGGATATATAGAAAAAAAGTCATATAGTTACATTTGCTTCAACTATTTCCACGGGGTCATCTTGTATCTGGTCGGGATCATCCTGCCTGGTGAAAAATGGTCGACTTGGGTCAAAACTTTGTTGGCCAAATATTCAGGAACATTGACAATTTTCAACCAAATTCAATAAAATCGGAAATTTTCAACCCGAATTCGATATTGCTGTGTCATATAACTATTATATATATGTCTTTTTTTTCTATACATCCGACTATACATATATGATACTGCTTACAAAAAGTTAATACACGACTAAAATTCATTATTATTGATTTTTATCTACTGGTCAATTTTGAGTTGGTGTACAATTAATAGTATCAGTGACTCCACACTGTGCATTGAATTTCCGTGTTTATTCCCTACCCGTTGCGTTTAGTAGACTACCAAGTCTAGAGTCTAGTCTAGACTACACAATAATACTGTTTTTATAACTTTGTACATTACGCATTAGGAACGTCATCGAAAATTTGTCTCCAAGTATAATCAATAATCAATAATATATTTTGATTCATTCAGTGGTTAATGATCTGACAATACATACTCAGACACGCAAAAACGGTAGAAAAAAAATCGATTTTAAATTGATTTCTCACTGATCTGTATGTAATCATTTCCATGATGAGAAACTGTCGGGAGTCCACCTTGCCTCTCTATGCTAATATGTAATGCCAATGTACCACACACACGTACATATAGTACATAGATATACATATCTTCATGTAAAACGGAGCACCATGCAAACTCCAATCAGTCAATGTCTATAAAAAGTCATTATCGTCATATTTTATTGTGTCATGTAGGTATTTTGCGTAGCTTAGTGAGGTGTGTATTGTGTATGTACTTTCATATCATATTTTGTGTGTGTAGTGTGTACTGAGAGCATCTTTCTTTAGTCTTTGTGCGTGAAAAATTACACAAGTCTAAAAGGTCTCATGTAATGTAAAATAAATATACATGTTACTCATTACTCGATTATTCTTATGCATGATATCACGTCGATGGAATAATAATGTGCTTCTGGATTACGATTCTTGTTAATCGTCTAGAATGTTAGACATTATAACTATACCTTTCAGTTTTCATTAGCAATGATCACTGAATACTTAAAATGTAAGTAAAATAATCTATAGAAATCCAATTCCACATGCCACTAGGGGTATAGGTATGTATTAGTAAGCAATTGTGCTAAGTTTCAGCTCCCTAGCGGCGAAATAAAACTTTCGAACAAGTAGCTCCAGCTACGGGTCAGAATTAAGTATGTACAACTGCTTCTGTGATTAAAATTGTCACATCGGAAGGTATTTTTTTCAAATACAATCGTTTTAAAGGTTTTGGAAAACAACTTCCTGGGATAGTTTACCTCTGGCCCAGTTGTCGTGTAAACAATCCATAATGCATAAAGTTGCTGTTTAGATTGGGAGAATTTCAAAATAGAATTTATTAATACACGGAGATACAATGCAGTAAACTTTAAATCATCAAAAATCAGAGTAGAAACAGCGCTGTTTCTACTCTGATTTTTGATGATTTAAAGACGCTAAACAATAGTACCACCTACATCACTATAGTGATGTAGGTGGTACTATTGTTTAGCGTCCTGAACTTTCAATTACTTACTTTATTAATCGAAAAAAATGACTGAAAACTTTCCTTGCAGTTTCAACGCCTCTTTGTATATATTTTATGTTAATTCTCACACTTTAGTATTTATGCGTGTCTATATGTAGACTCTCAGGAATATCACTTGAATAAAAAATGAATGAATAAATGCAAAGAGGAAACCACAAAAAGAAAGTTCAAAGTTTGTGGATTTGAAGATGAAAAACCTTGACCATCTAAGTAAACCTAAGTGTGTAAGTATGTAAGAAATCAAGCTTTTATTTAAGGGCAGGACTTGAATTTCCTCAAAGTCCTTATTCCACCCATTCTATTTATTTCCACATGCACACAGGTTATACATAAATGCGCATATAACTACGTGTCTTAATTGGAATGAAAGTAAAAAACGAATGACTAAAACTTTTTGTTACGGCTCTCTTTTAGTACACTTATTTAAGCAGTGCTGACATAAATAATTAAGTTTGTCTTAGGAAGCTTCTAAAATTTCCAGTTTGTAACCTTAAAACTAACAATGAGAATAATAAATAAATTGCAGGATTCGAAATCACATCTATACAAAACGAACAAGAAACATCTACAAAATGAAATTAAAAAGAAAAAATACAAAAAATTACCAAGAAAGCTGTAAAACTTCGAACCAGTCATAAATAGAAAACTTCAAATGATAGGTGACAAAATTCATGCAATCTTTTTATATGTAATCTTTAATCTTATATTTAGTAGATGTTTCTCACTTGAACTACATGTGGTAGTATTTATGCCACCAAGCATAAAATTTGCTAAAAATGTACGTATGCATATGCATATTTACATGCGAACTTTGTCATGCAAATATTTACAAAAGAATATCATTATGTTGGTACATGGTACATATACCAGAAATGTCCACTTACAGGAGGTTTAATTTTATGTACGTTTAGCCATTTTTACAGTTTAGATTTAAACCTAAAGTCTTCTTTACATGTTATTGTATATATGTGGAAGCTGTGTGTGACAATGTTGCATCTCGAATCTCGATCATATCACAGATAAAGTTCTTCGTTGGCCTACGTGAATCTTCTGCAAAGATGTAAAGAAAAATGAATATGTATATTTATAGTGCGCAGACTTCTCTCATCCCTTGGATGTTGACTACACGAACACAATAGATTTTGAATACTAACTACGACGCTCAACTCCTTTGGTATACAATCTTTCCTTATTGAGAACTCTCAATATTTAAGATTACACTCACAATCACCAGAAAAAGAGGTTACAACCGAGACAAGAAGACCGAGAACCAATGTGGATTAGCCAAATCCTCACATAATTCATTCCCGGATATAGGTCATGTATTCAGTAATATAATATGTGCTTGAGTGTTATTATACAGAATACTCGATTCATAACATCTACATGCATATATGTACATAATAATACTTTTTAAATGCAGATTCTCACTTCTCACATCATATACATGTAACACTCTTAAGCGACAGAGAGTAAGAGTAAGAGTGAGAGTGAGAGAAAGAGAGAGATGTTATAATTACTACGTGTTGTCGTAATATAATATATTATTACCATTGTTGTGTATTCGTCCATGTACATACGTTATATATACATAACGTCAGGTCATTCATTCATTATTCAGGTATTAGACACATGTTATGTTTATTTGCAGAAACAGACCTACGGTGTATTTTTTATTGTGTTATAACTATATTCATAGATTCATTCACTGTACATTGTACATACATGCGCTACTCCTCTCACTCTCAGTAAGCAGTAAGTCAGTCAGTCAGAGGCGTAGACAGATTGGCAGACTTTAAAAAACAGATTTCAATTTCCAAGTGAACAGCAGAGACTCAACAATTTGTAATTTGTAGTGTAGTGTTAGTTTGCGTTTCTGTTCCTTTTTTCATCTTTCTACATCTCTCCCCTGTTTACAATTCTATTTCTGTCTGCGTACATACATAAAACCCTCAAAAATTACAATATAAACCGTTACTACTGTGTAGGTATTGCTCCAGGTGATTATTATTATTATTAAAAAACAGTTTTCCTTTTCCTCTGCAAACGCAATGAACATATAATATATGCGAATACTTAGTAAGCATAACCTAACATAGCCACTCGCAATCACCATAGGCACAGTCTACAACACTACACACACGTCTTTTTCGACTTGAACTCATTCATGACTCAGTCAGTGTACACTGTACACTGTGCTAATATCTTTATTTATTCTTGTCTTAAGTTACGCATATTGACGCTTATTTCAATTTCAGCTCGTTTTGTGAATCCTTCAAAAAGTACTTTGCATAAGTGAAAACAAGAGTTTTGCCATCCATTGTCAATATTATATTTGTTAACAGTTTAAAATAGTGCCGGTTACATGTGTATTATACATATAAATTATTAAAAAAATGTAAAAAGGGCATCACTTTTCTCAACCTTTTGAGTAATAATTCCTCTCATGTTTATATAGTTATTTTACCCCTCAAGTTTGTACACTGGCTTCGGTTTCAACTCTAATGTGATGAGTGGGACAGACAGGCCAAGAAGACGAGGAAGAAGAAGAAGGAAGAGAGATGGGATGGCGTGATCCAAGATGTTTCGCTAATTAGGCCTTTCCGACGTGTATCCGATTGTATATGCACTTCCATATTTCATCCGATAATAGAAGACACACTTCATTCGTTCTCTTATCATCATCACTCAGTGGACTAATGACGCGACGGTTCAGTTTCTATGAAAATGTCACGTGCATCCCCAGCTCGACATTGTTGGTGGTTTAATGTAGTTATTTACGGCTCATCTTTGGCAGTGTACAGTGTACATGACGATCATGTCGATCAGTGATAGTGACACGGAAAAGAGTTTGTGATACTTATAATATTCGTAACGAAAGAGACAATTGATAATCGAAAACCAATGGGTCAAGTAACTATGGATATAAATACGTAAAAACCAATTCAACGGATAATTTTTATATACATTCAAGTGAAAAAAACGTGATAATTACTCGTTCAAACTCAAATCCATAATCGGTCCTCTCTGACCCCCTCATTATTAGATACATGATACAAGATACATCGTGTACACTGATTATGTCGATCGTGCCGACGGCAAAATGAGACAGTCCAGTTTACTGTACGATTTAGCACAGAGAGAAAAAACTTTAAACGACTTGGAAAATCCGCCGTCGACAAAGTGGACAAAAAGATTTCCTCGCTCATTTTATTTCCTATAATAAAAGCGTAACTAATAATATTATATATAATATACATGATATTTATATCATTATTATATACATTCTCGTCGGGAGTTCTTCGGAAAATAATAAAGCACCAAAGCAAGAAAATGAAGATTAGATTATTCCCTATATATTCTATAATAAAGGTGTACTGTGCTTAGTGTCTATTTAAAAATGGGAAATTAAAAGTTGAACGAGGGAAATGGAGTGGTGCAATCAATGATTATATAATAATCACTGTGTAATATCGTGTATAGTAATAGCATACATTACCGTGGTGCGTATCATTATTGGTTGGTCTTAAGTCTCAACCGTCGCGTTGTATTGTTTGTATATTTAATGTATACGATGTATGTTGTGTATAGCCTGTAAATCTGTGAGGTCTTTCGTTCCTTCTTTTGCTCTTGGTTTTGCTCTTTACCTCATCATACTACATGTTGTGACTTGTGATGTGTGACAATATTATACAAGGCGGAAGGTTGAGAAAGAGATTCATTTCTACAATTATATTATTATAGATATTCCTTATTATATTTTCCTACGGCTAATAAAGGAACCTAGGCCTAGAAAATCACATAAAAAACAAAACTTGTTTTACAACGACGTGGAGCAAACAGCCAAACTACAGATATATATATACGTATTATACAACATACACATACACAAAACTAAATAGATACACGGAAAAAATTGTTTTTCCAAACAAAACGTGATGCTTCTCTCCATCAAGTCCATCAATTAGTGCAAAAAGTGGTTGTTACTTTGTAGAATAACTTTATGTATAACAACGCATAGGAGAGAATTACAATGTACAATGCGGAAGCTATTGTTATAATAATAGTCACTGAATACTGGATTTCTGCATGTGAATATTTAGTTTTATTGCGGTAGGACCATGATATTCAATATCCAATTATCAGCAGTTGTCTTCAAGCCTCATTGGCATCAGCATTATTAATTATGCATTAGCACAACAATATGTAGCAAGTAATATGCTGGACAAACGAAACTGGCTTGCGTTAACCCGTGTTTTGACTTTTGAGAATAATTGTGGTGTGTTAAAAATTAACAACACTTTAATCGATTTAAGAAGAAATAAATAAAGTGAGAGTGAACGCAACGCAGTATAACTAATAAAAGATATACACAGATTTAGCACAAGCAGTCAAGATGGATTTAGCTTTAACCGGAGTTCAATTGGGCCAACATTATGGGCTGGCCACATTGTCAAGTTGGTTTCTCCCGATTTTATATGGAGCATTGGGTGCAATCCCCTCGCTTTTAACACTTTATACAGACTTTGAAAAGAGCCAAGACTTACTCAGTGTTCCCTTCACAGAGCCAAAAAATGTTTATGACTTCATTATTGGTACGTTCAAAAGTTTACATAAAAAAGCTTTCAACAGTTATTAACTATTCTATTGACATATCTTTGTGTTTCAAAAATAAATCAAAATTTTAGGATTTAGCTACGTATTTAATGCTAAAAATCTTTAATGTGGTAAAAATAACTTTACAAACTAGTTCAGAGAGGAATTTCCTGTCTATATACGAATTTAAGTATTTAAGTGTACGATCGAGATGAATATTTAAACAGGGATTTTTAGGGATTTTTGTATCTTCTTTGAAATTTTGGTAAACCCTTACCCATTTCGTTTTGCTTCGTATTCAGTTTACCACGAGTTTTTTTCCCTCTTTTTGAATATATAAACATGCAGCGCAGTATAATGAAAAATCTTGTGCAAAATAGAAAATAGAGCAAGAGCAACCATAATATTCATACAAAAGAAAAATCGTGTCATAATCAAGATAGGAAAGCATTAGTGATTAAGTGGACGTTCCATGTGTAAGCTGGCAATGTACAAGTGATGTAAACCCCAACGCCGAATCTTTGGCGGACTAATTGACAATAGGACGTATCAAATTATATTGAATGACAAATAGTTATTTATTTTGCTACAAGAGCCCATGTCCGATCGAATTTTATATGTGACATCAATGACATTTATGATTTTTTTCGCGTTTGAATAGGTTGAACAATGTGAGCATGAAATCAGTGTACATAATATGGTTACATGTTGTGTAAGTAGGTACAAATGTGGACATTAGGTAGATACAGCTGACATTTCTGACTCGTTTAGAAAACTCTCATTTTTCAGTAAACACTCTTGCTCTATATGCTAATAATATTCTTACAGGTTCATACAAAGACAAAATATGTACAATATGCTACGGATACAGATATTTGCAGCAAATGTTTCATAATATTCCTCATTAGTAGATATACTCATAATATAGGTACTGTCAACAAAAATGTATAACTTTATAAGGCCATTGTACTTTACTTTATCCGCATAATACACTATGTTTTATTGACCACGGAAGGCCGGACATCCGACATGATAACTTGATGCTGTTGTTTCTTTATTCTCTTATTGAATAAATAATAAATACATATGAATACATGATAATTTTTTATTAAACAAAACCGTGTTCAAATTATCTTTAATTTTATATCTGATTTACATGGCCTTTATCAATTTATGTAGTTCGTATTTCTGAAGGAACATACAAATAAATACATATATTTAATTGTCGATTGTTGATAAAAATGCTAGAATATACCTCAAAGTTTGTTTGTATATACGTTAATTGTTTTTTCCCTGACAGGGTACTTTTTTTGTTCCTCTCAGTTGGAGTGTGTAACGCTTTAAGAATTCGAGATTGATTTGATGTAAAATATATATAAACTAAATTAATCAAAGAACATTTCATTACCATTGTAGCGGTATGAAATGCGTCATAAATGCCACAGGGGAACATAATATATTGCTTGTCTTTAAATAAAAATTATGTTCTTAATTACCGATCAGTGAAAAGCAGTAGTATCAGTAATCAGTAGTATACAGTGATGTATATCATATATCATTTAACATGTATAATATGCAACAGATATAATGTATAATGTCTATAGTTGCATCAGATAAGGAAGGCAGGGTTATTTTTTATAGACCCGCTCAGTCACTGATAAATGATCGTTAAACTTTACTAAAAATCTGTTTACTTAGGTACTTATTTCACAGCAAAAAGTTTCCTTTAAAAAAACAATGATATTGTACAAAACTGTAAACTATGGCTATAAATTTGAATGTTTGCTTATACAATGTATGTTTTATGTATGTGCATACTAAAATTCACAAAATAATCTTTGTTTCCCAATCAAAATTTTACAGTCGGTGGTGGATCAGCTGGTTCCGTTGTGGCAAATCGGTGAGATGAAATTCATAAAATTATGTGCAAAACATTGATCAGTTTGGTGTTGGACAAACAAAACTCTTTATATGTACATATCTACATATAAACAATACTTTTACTTGCTGTACAATTGACCAGGTTGTCGGAGCATTTTAATGTACTAATGCTGGAGAGAGGGGGAGAGCCTCATCCCCTATCGGCAGTTCCAGGTCTGGCAACAATCCTTATAAACTATCCGGAAGTCGACTACATGTATAGAACTGTCCCACAACATGCCTCGTGCCTCAGTTTATACAAACAGGTTTGGCACTCATTAAATTAAGATGTAAATATTACGTGGTTACTACTCGAATACTTTTGTACACATGCAATCAGTGATCACTCATTGAGTTGTATTTTCACGCGCGTGAAGCTGATCTCTGCTCATGATATATAAACATAAACACGATCATGTTACGATATATTATACTACACCGTGATAAAACATTTATCTTTTACCTAGACTACATACATACTACATACCTGTACCTATGCATGTCCTATATATGTATTATGTATGTGTACAGTGTACATGAACCTTTTTTAAAACAGTCTTTCAAGCATGCTATTTGTCTTTGCTCACTTATGTCCTGTATTCCTGCCCAAATAATGTTCCAATTACCATAATATTATGTTGACAAACTATAAAACCTTTGCAACTACTTTTTTCTCATAACTAAATACTTTTTTCTTGTTTCTCTAAATTACAATAGCAAAGTTCCTGGTCCAGAGGGAGAGGTTTAGGAGGTAATTTGTTAAGAACTATAGTATACTAATAGTTTTTAATTTAAAGTGCGATATTGTAGATTTAATATATTACGTAATATAATATTGCTATTCGTCTTACATATTATAATGATCGACTCTTAACGAAATCTGGACAAAAGTCATGCTTTGTACAGAGTACAGAGTCGTGTGTGCAAGGGGCAACTGAGATCCTATTCTTTACAGCTCGGGACAGATTACATATGTAGTTGTCATGGTAAAATGATCCTTTCCGTAAATATTCGTTGAGACCAGTTTAAGAAATGGAGAATGAGTTTTAATTACACCGATGCAAGTGTCCTTAAGATGGACAATAAAGAAATGGAAATTTGAGCTGTGTACAAAATTCTTTCCCTGTATCGCCTTACATTTGACATTTTAGCATTATTTTTTACGAACATCTAGAGATCACTGTATGGATTTATGACCATTTCAATTACCTACATGTGTCCTGAATACAAGAGTAAAGTCTCAAGTTGCAGCTTGCCTTAACAAGCAATAATTTTCTCCTGATTTTATTTAAGAATGCACCATATTATTTATATTTGTGTATGTAGTTTGTATGCGTAGTATGCAAATTGCATGCTACATGCCTGTATTGTATATTAACTATGAATTTTTAAAGAAAAGGATCCTCCAATTTGAATCTGATGGTCTATTTGAGGGGACATCCACATGACTATGGTAAACAAACATTAATTAATGTGTTTGCATAAATGCTGATACCATGTATACAAACAAACTGAATTCACACGTATGAAAGTTGGCGACAATAAAACAGATCTCCGTGATGTGTCTTAACATTGGAACGTTTTATCATACAGTAATCATTTCCCATGTTGTTTTTAGACCATTGGGCCAACTTGACAGGAGACCCTCGATGGAGTTACTCAAATGTCATACCTTTCTTCAAAAAATCAGAGGATTACTGTTTCCATTGTGAACAAAATCCCAAAGACGTCATAGAGCGTAAGATTTATGTTATGTATATATACATATATAATTGAACAAATAATAAAACAATAATCCCTTAGAAAAAAATCTTATCAAATCTGATGAAAATTTGATGATATTTTACAAGATTTACAATATTTGATGAGATTTTCATGATATTTCATCGAAATCTCATCAAAAGTTGATAAGATTTTCGACAAAAATCGTAAACTACTTGTAAACCCCTTGGAATTCCCTTTGCAGCATTTTTTCACCGGCGCGGAGGTCCGTTGACTGTGGGCAAGCCGTCGTACAATCCTTTGGTGGAAGAGTTCTTGCAAGGAGCCGAATGGAATGGAATTCCCAGAGCCGATTTAAATGCTCCATATAGAGAAGGTAATTTATTTACAATATCAGTATGTCTACAAATTGCCAGCGTCTTGTATGTATCGACTGCGTATGCATAATATGCGGGTTAAAACGTAATGTACTCTTTGCCTTGACATTTGAATTTGTAGGAGCAGCTGGAGTGACGTACTCTCAGCGGAAGGGTAGGCGTTGGAGTACTTATAGAGCCTTCGTCGAACCAATTAGAAAAAGGCCCACTCTTACTATTCACAAGCACTCCCGGGTTTACAAGGTACACAACAGTTACATATCTCTAATAATTATGTGCGTGAATGCCATTTTTTGCCAGTTTTGCAGCGTCTGAGGGAGAGAAAACTCTGGACGAGTTTCTTCACACTCATTGAACAAAATTTTTCAACTTGCAGATTCTCTTCCGAGGTGAAAATAATGAGGCTTATGGTGTTGAATACGAGAGGCAGGGAAAAAAGAAGATCGCCCTGGCGACCAAAGAGGTGATTTTAAGTGCTGGAAGCCTGGACAGCCCAAAAATCCTCATGTTATCAGGAGTGGGGCCAAGGCATGATCTTGAGCATCACGGCATCAAGGTACGTGTTGATGCGCCGGTGGGCCAAAATCTCCAAGACCACATCGGTACATTTCCCGGCCCCTTTATAGTTGATGCTCCCAAATCCTTTATCGTGGAAAGAGATGTTGACGCCGCCAATGTAGCTGAATTTGTGGCCAACGGAACTGGAACTCTCACTCAAACGGGGATCAATGCAAATGCCTTCTTTGCTTCTTACCGAGCTCAACAGGATGGTGAAGAAGGTTGGCCCGATACTCAGTGGATGTTCCTCGGGATTGGGAACAGTATCACGCTAGCTCGAGAGTTTTCCCACGCCTTCAACGTCCGTGAGGACATTTTGAGCAAATTTTATGAGCCCATCAAGGGTAAAGATGCTTTCCAAATTACCGTTATGCTGAGTCGCCCTAAGCAACGTGGTGAGCTACGACTAAAGTCCGCCAACTTTAAGGATGATTTAATTATGAATCCACGATATTTTGAGGATCCTCATACGGAGGATGTACAAGTGATGGTGGAGGGGGTCAAGAGGGCCGTTTACATGAGTGAAAATGCACCTAGTTTTAAACGGCTCAACTCTCGCCTCTCTCCAGTTCCTTTCCCGCCATGTGCTCATCTTCAATTTCGTAGCGATCCTTATTGGGAATGCTTTGTCCGCCATTACAGTGTAATTATTTTATTTTATTTATTTTTATGTAAAAATTAATGTGGAAAATATTCATGTATTTTCGTCTTGAAGCCGTAGTAATTACTGCTGTCTCTACTTACCCACATTTATCCGTATTTCCATGAATTTTTGCAGGTGTCAATTTATCACTACAGTGGTACAGTGAGTATGGGGAGAAGAGGTGATCCAAAAGCGGTCGTTGACTCTGAACTACGAGTCATCGGAACCAAGAGACTGCGGGTAATTGATGCCAGTATAATGCCCACAGTAGTTACGGTCAACACAAATGGGCCAACCATTATGATTGGAGAACGAGGAGCTCAATTCGTTCTCGAAACCTGGTCATCCTACCTCACCAAATCAACCCCATATAGACCTCCTTCCTATGGTCGATATCACCATTTTTTCTACAATGGCAAGAGATGATGACGAGACAGTGACGATTTATGATCCATGGTGGGTCATGACCGATAAATCGTTGACCAAATGTTTTCCTATAAGTATTTAAAGTCCTTAAAGCTGACCATACAAAATAGATAATGTGAACTTATGTGAATTGTGATATACATAATAATAGTTCATTCATTCAAGTAACTACACTATAGTAACTATAAAATAAACCATTTTTTATGTTCTGCTAGTATGTATATAACATGTATAAACAAGTGATATGATATGCGTACAAAATGCACAATATAAAAAACTTATTTGTATATACAACCAGATTAATAAGATCATAAGTGAAAACAAAAGCAAAAAATGGAAGTAAAGGAGTTGAAGTAAATCTAAGGATAAGTGAAGACGAAAAAAACATTAAAATATACTCTACATTTACCGAATGCAAACTTTCCTCGCCATTCGTTGACCATGGTTGGCCATGCATGATAAATTTTGTATGTGTGTGTGTGCGTGTATAATATACATAGTTACGATTGAGCATAAATATTGCAAAAAGATTGTGACTATATTGCACAATTTGCAACATTCATCATTGTTAATAATAATAATAATAACCTAATGCGACCATCATTACGGCATCGCATCGGTAGTCGGAAAAGAGAAAAGTTCGTTGTTTCTCCTTCTCTTCGCCTACTCAGGTTTTGACTGTGTCAATTGAAACTAATTATGTGATTATAATGTTACAATGTAATGTTTACGCGTCCTGCAATAATGTTGTGTAGTAAAATAAACCTATAGAAAAAACCCTTTTCTTCTTCCCTTAGCCTATGCCAACATTAGATAGTCGAAACTTATTGTTATAGTTAAACATTAAAAACTAACAACAGTGTGGCTAATCCATGAATGTAAACATGGACGTCTACATAAGAATCCGCCGTTTTATTGCGTAAAGTATGTACATACATCATTAATTTGTAAAATATGTATAGTTTCCACTACATAAAAACCGTTAGAGGGTAAGGAATTATAAACATACTGGCTGGAGCCATGCATGTAGTTTTCATCTTTGGGTATACAATATTACACATTCGAGAATATAGAGCTATACAGAAGTAGGTACATATTAGTGTTTCCTAATTAATTACTGGTGCTATACAGTTAGATACTTCAAAACAAAAAATTCCTTTAATGTACCTTAATTTTGTATTTTTAATTGTTGGATTGTTACTTTTGTTAGACATTATTATTTGATGATATAGAATTCTGCAAAAAATATTATGTATCATGCCTTGCAAAAGTGAATTATGTAGTTCTTTTTGTACCGATTGGTAGACTATGACATTACAATGTACAATGACTTCAATAAAAAGTGAAAAGTTGTTACTTGCTGCCGAAACATATATATGAGTGTGTTTTATTTAAATCCCGATTAAGTTGCTGAAATACATAGCTACTTCGTAAGCTATTCATACATTACGTCCTACAACTAGTTTTATATAACACTTGTACATAGTATAATTTTGGGGGTTCAGGTAGAGAACCCAGGCAGTCAAATAACACAATCAATACATCATGAGGTAAGTAATGAATGAAGTAAGGCGGAAATACAGAGTATGATTAAGTCCAAGATTTTACAAACTCACACACCCGGTGAGTGCTAAGTGTTCACAGTTCAAGGTAATTGGAAACAGCCGTCCGATGATTATACATAGGCGCATATTATATTAATCCCAATGTGTCGATTTCAATAGTCAATACTTGGCCATAATCGTCTCAGAGCGTACGCCTGACCAATATTCACCAAAGTTGTTTACAACGGTGATCCTAATAAACATAAAAGGTGTTTTCAATTCAATAAGCATTGCATTTTTCTTCAATTCAATGTATGCTCCATACTAAAATGCAGGAAGGTCACAGAAATTTAGAGTCAACTTTCGTGGTCACGGTCACGAAATCACGTCAGCTGTAACACACTAACGTGAAGTTTTGTCCTTGTTAGACCTACGATGCCCCAAAAAACATTGACCCGAAAGTTCATGGTGTAACTATGGTTCTTTCCAACGGAAAAAGCTGAATATATAGAGGAAGTTATCTGTACATCGTAGTTCAATTAGAACTCTCGATTTCTATCTACATATTATTTCCATTTAGAAATAGAAAGTTCTTATTTAACCACGTGGTTTAAAACAAAGTAAGTTTTTCTACTACTAGGTTCTGCAATCATTTTACATACAATGTGGTGGACTTTTAAGGTTTGGACACTGAATTTTATATTCTCACAATTTTTCTCATGGTGCATTTGCAAAGGCTACCAAAAGTGTTTAAAGCGTCAGTCCATCATGCATAAGTAAAATATGAAAAACAAGGAAAAGTGAGACTTACAGGAAACAAAAGGGACCTGGAATGCAAAAAACACATTTGTACATTGTATATCCATAATATTTTACATAAATACACGCATTTTGTCTCATTTTATTTTTTCTATAGAAAAAATAATTCATGGGTATACCCATGAAGAAGAACGACGAAAACAACAAACCTTCATAGTCTCCATCGGGTAACCACGTTATAGTAGCTTTACCAATGCGTTCGGTTTTTAAAATGTTGACATGAACGCCGTTTCGATTGACTAAATTGCAGCAAACTATGGATGTATCAAGGGCAGGAACGAAACGTCCAACACTTCAAGTAATGCGCAATCATTACAAATATATCGCAACCGATTAGTCGTTAATTGTAAACCATAAAGAATACATACATTCGTCGTCAATCATTAACAAAAAGACAATGTGACTATACTTACTAACGACCTAAAGCATGATTATCCAAATTCAAACTGCGAGTAGTTACGTACAAGTCCGCAATATAATTGTTATTTTGTCCTTTGATTGACACTAAAAGAAAAAGTATCATATTATATCATACAGTGCATAAAATAGATAAACTTTAGTTGGGTATTACTGGCTATTTTTCAAAATATGTTAGTGGACTCCTTATGCATAACAGTGTGTATAAATAGTGCAGAAAATTAGTCAAAAATAAAAATCGGTTTGCAGAGTTTCTTTTAACCCGAAAAAACTACCAATGCAGGACAATTTGTTTCCGAATCGAGTCAAGCTTAAATAAACGATAAGCGGGATTCGATTCTGAAAATAGGCACTCATATACTCCGGATTTGAGACAGCTTTTAATTGGACCGAATAACTGGCATAGTAAATCGTACTTTAGGTTGATTGAAAAGTATTTTAAAATTTAAAAAATGCACGAACCATTTACGGCATTTGAACGCGTAAACTCAAATGTAGTGATAGTAAATGGTAGAGGCGTTTTTGCTGGCGGTATTCCTGCCAAATATGGGGGTATCATTGTGTCACTACACCACTTTGGTTTATGAGCTTTGCTCTTTATTGGAAGATTTCGAAAGTATTTCCACAATTCCTTATATGAAATACAACCTTCCGGCTCATGGTACTGCTCTTGAAAATTAGGATAATTAATCTTTTTTTTAGTTTCAATAGTACTAGTGCACAAAAAGACAAATATAAATGACAAATGAAGTGAAATTAAAAAATTGTTTTCCTTCATTAATTTCAGCTGCAACATTGTCTACTGGATTCTTTAGCACACTCATACAAACGAGCTATTAAACAACAATCGTAAAATATAAACGCGAGTTTGTTAAGTGTCATTATATGAAAACTAATGACTGTGGAAAGTAGCTATGTGTGGCAATCTATATAGTTACAAGTGGGGCACTTGTTTGTATCTTGGGACATAATGCTACTTATGGATTTCGTTGAGGTACTAACCTCGCTTCTTCATCCTGAGATTTTTCATCATAATCTTAGCATTAATTTCAGTGGTTAGAACTGAGCGCATAGAAGAGAACTAAGTATATCGACGATGCATGGTACATGAAATAGATTTTAAATCAATAAGAGCAATGTACTTTTGTAGTAAAACAGCAAATATCAAGTATCCGATTTTAATAATTATAATCATGAAATCAAGGAGATTATACACTACACTATGAATTGTGTAAAGTATATCAGACAATAAGACTGTCAAATATGTATCCATACTTTGTGATGGTGTGTAATTTAAAAAATATAACATTTTAATATCAAATATTATACGTTATACGTGCAATAATTTATAATTCATTATTCGCAATGTTGTTTTGTATCAGCAATCACTGTCACTGTACTACTTTGTACAATTTATGAATATAACATATTATGTAAAAGAGAAAAAAGAATGATAGATAAATGAAACAATGAAATAAAAACTATTTATTTTCAGTACCTAATCCGAAAATTCTAAGTCCACTACTTCATCCTGAACGTCCGCATCTGTATCAATAAACACTTTTTTCACTCCTTTTGCCGTTTTCTTCTTTTTTATCTTTTTCGTCTTCTTGGTTTTAACTTTTAGTTGCTCATCATCATCATCATCATTGTCACTGTCATCATGTCCATTAACTTCTGAAATCTTCCTTTTTCCTTTCTTTTTTTGTAATTTTACTGATTTTTTATCACCCACATTAACTTGCTGTTGTTCTAGTTTAGTTTCGAAGGGTTCTTCATCATCAATATCATCATCATCACTATCAGCAAATAATGGTCCTTTACTCGCTTGATTCTTGGCTTTGCCCTTTTTCTTGTTTGCTGTAGACATCTTTAGTATTAGTTTTTCTTCTTTCGTTTCATTATTTTTCTTTCGTAATTTTGCTGATACTCGTTTATTGACTTTAAAGAAATCGGCGGCAAATGCTAATAGAGGTGGTTGCTTTTTAGCTGTTTCCATTTGAACATGAAGGATTTGTAGGGATTTTTGATTTGATAATGATACTTGACCTTCTTCTAAAGCCTTATCCCTAAAAGTCCTGATGTAATTACTATTTTCTTCAATCTACAAAGTAAATGAAAAAACAAAAATAAGTACTCCATGGTGAATACATATCCAACATTCAATAATATGCACAAGTGCCCGTTTTTAGTCATTATCCCTATAAATGTTTACAAATTACACAATAGAATATACGAAGATTTGAGAGCAGCAAAAATTCACCATACCTTATCGATGAGAGTTTTATACTTTCTGGAAACTTCCCCATTCTTACACTCCTTTTTCAAAAAACGTTTGAGTTGAATAAGAGTGGGGCAGATAACTTCGGGGAAGGCTAATTCTGTTGCAATTGCTGCGCAAGCACCAACGAGACATTCAAATCCGTTTTCTGAAACAGCTTTCAAATAACCACTCTCTGTAGGATCTGCCTTTAGGCAACAAGTCAAGTCTAATGGACGAACTGAGAATTTGGAAACAGATTTTGCACTAAAATCCGTAATGTGTAAGACCTGTCCAAAAAACATGATTAGTATACATATTATTCGTATTCTAAAGAATTACTTTTAAGCTTCAAAAATTGTAAACTATATCAAAGACAGAAATATAAAGTTTCAAAAAAAGTGTGAAGCATATATATGCACAAACACAATTCAATCCGTTAGATTTTACTTACTTCTGTGATAAGAGGTAATATTGGAATAAATGTTTTCGTTTTTTCTTGAATGTTAATAAGCATACGGACGATACTAAATCGGAGAGGGATGAATTTCTTTGACGGTATCAATTTGATGGTTCCCAAACAAATCTATAGTTACATAATAAAAAATACAAAACAAATTAATCACTGGGCTCCACATAATGCGATAGTATAATGTATGTAATTCAATCTTTAAACCCTCAAAATGACGCATTACACTCTCTCTCTAATCATTTTTTATTACTAAACCGGTAAACTAACCTGAACAACTGGATAAATAAGAAGGTTGAGGTTGGTGTCCCCAGCACTACCAGCTTGTGCCAAAAGATCAGCCCATAGATGAATTGAATGGACAAACTGCCAAGAGTAGACAATACGAGAAGCTTCTACTTTAGTTTGTTTTGTTTGAGAGCCGGCTCCTGTACCCGCAGTAACGGCATTTCTAAGATGGATGGCCAATTGACGAATAAATGGAAATGCTATTGAATAGGCTACAGATGTATCCAACAAATAAATTTCTACTAGGCTGCTCCTCATAAAATTTATACTTGGCCATGTAGTAACAGATGTAAATTTACTGTTTGCTACATATGCAATATACATTTGCTGTAAATAAACAAAAATCCAAAAAAATTCAGTGAGTACATACATAATATTTATGCCATATTTAAAGATATTCGTATTTGCAACTTTCAAATTATATTATATTATGAATATTATAGTTTTTAAAACTTGTATCAATGACAATAACCCAGAAAGATACTTTTGCCTTTTGCATTTCCTTACTTTTATAAATCTTTCCAAGAAAATTTCCTTATTGTAACTTGTCATACGGATGATGGTTAAGAAACATAAAACTCGACATGAATCTTCTCCTTGTGACCATATGTTAATCAAAATTTTTGCGAGTTTGAAGCTTTTATTTCCCATTAAAGCCCAAAAACCACTCATTTTTTGGCAGTGTCTTAAAACAGAGGCGATAGCTTCGGAATTTCCCATTGACTTCAAAAACTATAAAATAACAAGCAAAATTAATTTTCGTTCATACTATTTTGATACATAATGTGAGGATAATTAGTCAATGAGTAATGCGCTCGTATATTATATTAGTTTTCAAAGTCAGGGAACTTACAGTAACCAAGGTGTTCATATAGGATTTAATTTTAGTTCGAAGTTTAGCCCAACGTTGCTTATACTTGTCCTTCATTTCATAGGGTTTGGTATCAAACATATTTTCAGCAATAGCAGTATTGTTGGTGGCACACAGATATCTCACACAAAATCCTTTAATATGTCGGATGCAAAGGCGAACCAAAGCATTGAAGTTGGCTGACCCCTCAACTTTCCACTTTTGAGCTCCTCCACCCTTCTTTTTTTTCTTCTTTCCATCATCTTTACCCTTGCCATCTTTCTCTGGTCCTACATTCCCCTTTAGTACACTCTCGACAGAACTCTCAAATGCCTCAATGACATTATTTAGGATGGTTAGATCCCTAAGAAACCAGAAGAAAAAAAACCCAATCAACCAAGTGTTTTGTATAAATTTTACACGAAAATAATATATAAATGAAGGGCTGACAATCAAATAGTAAATAGTACATAAAAAAACTACGGCACTGTCAAATATGTAAAATCCAAAACATATGTATTATGCATTATGATATATTTTACTTTGTTGTTGTCAATTTCTGCTCCCAGTCTGCTATAACATGTAGATTTACAACTCCCTTCTTTAAAGTCTTTTCTACAATCTGTTTATGTTCTTCCGATTCTTCATCAATTAATGCTTCTTCAGCTTCTGAATCTGAACCGACCTAAAACAATATCAAAAATTAACCATGAACTCAACATGAACCACAAAAAAATACATCCAAAAGTACTCAAAACTCATAAGAATACATTGAATATTGAATATGTACATTATAAGTAATTAAAAATTAAAAATACATAAATGTATACAACTGTACCTCTAATTCTTCCGGTGGCCTATGAATTTGATCCTCGTCATCTTCGTCATCGTCGCCGTCACTATCCGACACATCAAAATTTAATAGTTCGGCATCATTTTCTTTCAAAAACGACAAAAAGTCGGGATCAGTCTCCTCAAGGTTCTCCAAATAGTCCTTGTGTTTCTTCAACGAAGTCATGTTTAGGTCACTGTTTTAAACTTATTTCTTTAATAACTCACTTAATATAGCAGACTAATTGATGTAAACCAATAACCGATACTTCATTAAATTTTGTAATAATTATTTTAGAAAAAAGTCAAACAAAATCACGTTTCACGTGCCGTCACAAACTCACCATGCTTTCGTATTTTTTTACCCTCCGTTTTGTAATCCCCCACAATTTACAGAGTCATATATTATGATTCTGTAAATGCCATTGAAAAACGAAACTTTATATCCTTTTCCCCAGTGATGTATAATTAAAAGGGTAATGAAATTTTTAACTAATGAATTCATTACCTTGGGTAAGCATTACCCTTAATTTCATTACCTTCGGGAGGGTGATGAATTAATTACCCTTAATTTTCATTACCTCCGAT
>JAQIVE010001696.1:0-23356 GCA_034698285.1 Sminthurinus bimaculatus | reverse complement strand
TATGCATGGACTAACAAAAGTATTTAAGTACATACACGTTGCTACTGGTAAAAATTTGATAAAGATTCTTTACAAAATTTCCAGTACAAAACTAGCGAAACGATACTAGGGGCAGAATAAGTTTACGGTCACCTGTATAAATATCTCTTTATTCTTATCCTGGAATCGCATTGTATGAACGGTTCAATCTACATAGAATAGCAACTAATACTGATGTAAAACAATTTAGAAGAGGGAAAGAAGTAGAAAGTTCAAGAAACGGCGAGGATTGAGAGAGTTGCATTACAGCTCTCCGCTTGACTTGTCTTTGGTTTGGTTGATGTCTGTCATTTCTCAGCTTGTTTTGTCTCCTCTCTGAACATTTAAAATCCAAAATGAAATGCTCCATGTCGACGGTCTAAAGCTTTTCCAAATTGGCTGTTGAAAAGTGTTTATAATTCATAGGTTATGACTGCTTCCAGCGTAGGCTCTCTTATGACATGGCATAATGATGTTTTATCAATTCTAAACATTAAGATAACTTTGGGTGCTCGCTGCCAATAATTATTGAAAACATCTACGGTGTAAAACTTGTGATTCTCGTATATATACATATTGCAGAACTTATAAGACACATATTAACTAGAAGCAGTAGATACTGCCAATAATTACACGGTGAAAGTTTTAACTACGTAAATATTTTCGATTTTCTAGAACCTTTATATCTTATATTCTATGCATACATGTTGTACATATTTACATAAAATACAAAATACAAGTATAATTTCTACAGTAATACCGTTTAATGTTTAGTATGCACGATCCGGGTTTGTTTTGGTTTTAGCTGAATGAATGTTCTTGACAATATTTTATTTTTATCCGAATCTTAATCTGAATTTTATAAGATTCTCTCCCTATTTCCATGTGTAACTATTTAGTTTGGATTTGAATGAGGAGCAATTGGGTGAGATTTGGAGAGAAAACATCGGCTCATGTATATATATGTATATGTACCTATAAGTATTTTGGACATATCTACGACACATGCAAGCGAAAATCGAATATACACGCGTAAAATCCTATTTCTCTTTGAAATAGTCGATAACTATTAACAAGTTGACTGCTTGAATGTAACTGTACACTATACACTATACACAGTACACATAACACTCCGCCTACGACAAAACTTTTCTCGTCTGAAGACTAGGGAGAAAACGTATAGGTTGTAAGCAACACAACACATCTTGGTTTAAAACTTATATTGCATGTTATGCTATGCATACATATTATATGTATAAAGTATAAAGATAATACGTACGGATGAATTGATAGACTAGACATGCAGAGATGCAAAATGTACAAAACAAATATTAAAACAACACAAACGCTTGGATGGAAGTTGATAATCTTTATTTGCTATCAACACTAGGAAATTATTGTCGATTTTATTTCTATTTAATCTATTTTATTGTCATTTTCAACATATTTCCTGTAAAGTCTCATGTTGCCTCTTCTTTTACAACATTTGAACAACTGCATATTAGAAAGAAACACAATCACAACACAAAAGCAACGTCTTCAGTGCACGAAATTTTTCAAATAGAATAATCAAGTACCGTCGTAGCTCCAATAAATGCCCGGGTTTTTACTGTTCCATACCCATGTTGTCCCAAAAGTGAATGTCTACTATTTCTTTTTTTTCATGCATATTGAAAGCATTGTGGACTGTGAACTATTCGATAATATCTGATACACAAAACAGGATTCTATTAAAAGGTATAAAATGTTATAGCATATATTATTCATTTCACCGACTCTTTGACTCTTTGCTGAAATGGAAATCCATGCTTACTGCTTACTGACATATAAATAAGCAATTTATTACAAATTTAAATGAAATATGAAGAACTTTCTTACCTTCGTAAAACATACCTTTGTGACGTTGTCATACCAAAGTATAAAAAAGTCAGAGTGTACATTTATTATTTATATTGAAATTCCTGTCACCACTGAAAAGCGCAAAAACCTTTATGCACGCCATGCTGCTGGTGCTATTGTTGTATGCTCATTAATTTAAAATTAGTTTGAAACTAAAAACTGTCACTCAAAACATACATACTTATATCATATTTTCTACTTCTCTCTCCTTGCCTTGCATACGTTTTTAATGGTTTTGTTGCTGTTGTACATATTATGCTTATTGTTATGGTGCTATTATAGAAGGCTATGTCATGTATACTTACATACATAATATTACATATGTACGTACTTTCCCCTTTCTCCATTAATGATGATACGATGCCGATGAGAGAGAAAGAAAAGTTTAAAAGCTAGTGGTATTTTAATGGGATGTCGCCTTTTAAAATCTGACTGTGCACTGCATACTTACAACATACAGTCGGATGAAGGATATTTGTAAGAATATGAATAGGTATGAAGATTGCACTTGTAATTTGTACGAGTGATATCATGACAGCTATGAACATGTGGAATATGTGCATTATGTACACATATTATGTATATTGGACCATTATATGCATGTTTGGGTTGAACCGGTACATGAGCTAATGTACGAATGTATGTTCCATTAGAAACTCCTTCAAATTTGAAATACATAATGATTTCTCACGCGGTGCGGTGCAACGACAACGAGTTGCGGATAAATGGTGGAAAATAAAAGAGCAAAAGAATATTTGACAAAACCTTTATTGCCGTCGTGTTCTGACTTGTGACTGTTGGTATTTTTGCAGATTGCACATTGTAAACAGTATGTAAACCCAGTATATTTAATAATGTATAGTAAACTTTTGGCATATTTAAAATACCCCGAAGGTATTCCGCGAGAAAGCAAACTATTAACTATCCCTCTTTAAATGAGAAGAAAAGAACTTGAGAATTTCTCAAGATGTAGCGTAAAATAACACGGAGAATAACATACTATACATACATTTACTATACCAAAACTATACACAGCTCTCTAGGTACAACCTTTTATTATAATTGTCATTTTACACATGGGAATTTCTCTCACTCACTGTTCTGCTGGTATCACTCAAAAGTCAAAAGTCAAACGTCTCTTTCATTTCCCTATCCTATTATGTAAATACCCACATCATACTTCATACTTGCGTAATATATCTGTATATGTATGTATTTTATATTATATTTACACAATACATACCTATAAATATGCCTTTTATCTTTTATACACACTGCTACTATATTATAATACTTTGGTTGTAATAGTTTCTAGTTTTTAATAGACGTGTGGATCTGTCAAACTCAAAAACTCAAAGGGAAATTTACTTATTTTTACAAACTGAAAAACCCGAGGTTTTTCTTTCATTTTTTGTATACATGTCAAAAGTTAAAAGTCACACATACATAATGCATATTTATACATACTATAATACGTACGTATTTAAAATCTAGTCATAAAACTCGAGGGAAAAGAAGCAGAAAATTTTAGCCATTTGTACACATAAAAAAGGTGTATATAAACTATTCCTTTTATTTTTGGGTTTGAAGAACATGCATACACTTATATGTGCATATTCATGTTGTTTTGTATTTACAAATGTGTAAAGCCTAGTCTACAACTAAATATTTTTCCTGAAATGACATTGAACATAAAAAGTATTATATATAGAAAAAGCATACAGTACACACTACACACATGGGGAATGGACACATGTTGTGCACTGTATTAACAACTATAAACATAATTTCAGTCCACATGTAGTCATTCGTCGGGTTCCTTTGTTTGTTTAAAGATATCTTTTTTTAAAACTCTCCAACGCTACTTTCTTACTCTGCACTCTGCGCTATTTTTTATATTTATATACTACTATATGCTGTGTATAGTTCAAATTTTCTCTAGACATCTCAATACTAGTTCCATGATGTAGACAAGTATGTATACTTACAACAAACATATATCCTAAGAAAAGTCACAATAAAAATGTTCGTCGGGAGGACGAGGATTGTATGCATACTAATATTATAAAATATCATGTGATTGCATTGCATTATTAGTTTTATTATATTGTGCTGTCACTCAGTAGTCAGAACATAAGTAAAAGTATTTTACGTGGCAAGTAATTTCAATAGATATAAAGTTGCACGCTTGTGGTTTTCCGTTCATTTAATTTAATGTTGAGGAGCAGCACAGCAGCGTGTGGCAGAGGGATTTTTATTCCCACATTATAGCTACTTAATCGTGGTTTCCCTTCTTTCTCTCTATCTATTGTATATGATTATACGTATAGCCTTGCTTTTCATTTAGTTAGTGTGACGGAGAGGAGGTTTCGTGGATGTCTATATGTCGTTCGTCATTTAGATTTGTCGTTTGTACATGAAATTCGATATTCCACTCTTTTCTTTCTCCGTTCGATGTTTTTCTGTTTCTGTTTGAACGGAAAAAAAGAGAAGAAGAACAGAGGCGAGAGAGAGATACAGAATAAATTGGCAATCGGCGAATGAAAATGTGAAATGAGAAATGAGTTGTGTATGCAGTGTCACGTGCAATGTTAAGGTATATGTTGTATACCTACGCTAATTAGTTAGTTCAAAAAAGACGAAGGGAAGAAAACCTTCGTCTCCCTTGTTAGCCTTCTCTCTTTTTCTCTCCTTGTATCTCTCTCTCTCACACAGCCTCTGTACTCTGTACATAGTAAAAGAAATGTAGAGAGAGAGAGATATTAGATTTTGACCTATTTATAGCACCCAAAGTATATTTAAAGATCCTTCACTTATTTCAAGCTCACATTTTATATATACACAGTTATTGTGTAGTTATTATCTCATTGTGATGTGAAATGGATATCCCCCCACCCCTCTAAAATCAAACATTAGATTTGCATTTACTACCTACTATCTTTAGCTATCATTACTCATGTATATTTAGTAAATAATATTTTACTTACACCCACTTAACTTCTCCTACCCTTCAATGTCACAGTTCATCATCATAGTGTCAGTCTGGGTGATGATGAGTCACCAAACTTTAAAAAATAAATAAAGCTCGCAAAAAAAGTTGCCTACACACACAAGAAAAGTTTGACAAGATAATGATGTACACGCAATAAAATAAAAATAGATAAATGGACAGGTTCATTCCCTGTGCCGTACCGTTTGTTACTTAGCATGATGTATGATGATAATATGATACATTATAGAATACATCAAATATTTTGTATAGATACTATAACTATAATATCGTTTATTCCTCTTTGTAAATATGAAATATTGTACAAAAAGGCCAGTAATAGACAGTACAACATGCTAGCATTATTATGTATCTCACTATTATCATTACGATTTATATATATCTCTATATAACATGTTTTCATGTAAAAGATAAAACATTTTATTTATAACAATATATATAATGTAAGTAAATAAATAATTGTATGTGTGGCGTATTTTTTATTCTTGGTCAAATGCGTTTAGTTTTCTATTTTCTATCATATCGTTAAAATAGTTATGTTGTGAAGTATGTAGGTATAATATTATGTTATATTAAGTATTACGTGCCTATAACCTTTATTAATAGAGTGGTT
The DNA here is from genome assembly GCA_034698285.1 of Sminthurinus bimaculatus. Classification (NCBI taxonomy): domain Eukaryota; kingdom Metazoa; phylum Arthropoda; class Collembola; order Symphypleona; family Katiannidae; genus Sminthurinus; species Sminthurinus bimaculatus. The sequence continues at coordinate 17,816 of JAQIVE010001696.1, read as the reverse complement.
CTGCATGTCTTGAATTGGACGTCACTTTAGACTAATTTAGATAATGGGGAGAAAACGGATAATTTAAAGTCTTTTAGGTTCCAAAAATATTTATTACATATTGTTCGAAATATTATTTCTCTTCAAAAGTGACAAATTAGATCATTCAAGTTTGCAAAACCTCTCAATTATAAGTAAGTAGACAGGCATGATACCAGGTATGAGTGTGTGATTTATGTTTTATTTGTATTGTGAAAATTGGAATATTCTTAATTTTTAATGACTTTTTCGTTTAGTGTATTGAAAATTGAAAATAACATGTTGTTTTTTCTATATGTTTACATTTTTTGGATAAAATATAGATAGAGAAGCGTCGTTTATGTTTAATCATCTCATTGTTAAGGTAAAAAACATACAATTAGTACTTATATAATATAAAAACGTGACAGAAATCAGTACAGTAATGTCTAATGTGGTCGTAAAAATGATAAAACTTTAAGCAGCAAGCAAACCAATATTTAACGCAGATACTTCAAATACATTATACATTGTATGTAGTTTGTAGTTAAATTAAGGGCTTCGGAATTCAATACGACTACTTCAGTACCGAACTCATTTCAGCCATGCAAAATGTTACTATTCGAAACTTTCTACACAACATGACGGATTTATAGCATATTATTGTCTATATTTTAAACTAAACTTAATTGTATCATATTGCAACGCGTAAATAAATAATCAGTTTTAACAATAATTAACTATACACATACAAAAACTTGATTAAATGATTGTAAGAAACTGTTTAGACTGGAAGTGACTATTTCATGACATTTTCTGTTAAAAATATGAGTACATTATGTATGTATAGAACACGAGATTAAAATAACAATAATAAATAATGATATAAGTTAAAAATATGCAACGGGAGATAAAATTTGGGGTATAAGTTATAAGTATACGGTGCCTAACTGCATATTATACGTTTAAAAATGTTAAAAGGCTATTTTATATAATCAAGGTGAGTAATAGACTAACTACACAAAAATGTTTAGGACAAAAAGTTCTTGTGTACTAATTATTGATTATTGACTATTAAAGATTTGGCAAAATCTTTGTATATGCAACATAAATATTCAAAATATGCATGTATACTATATCATTTTACAATCTTTGCCCTCTTGTATGCGAACTTAAATATCGAAAAATATTTTTATATATGTACATAGCAGTTGATTCACCATTCATCACAGAGTTATTCTAATAGAAACAACAATTACTATACAACAATAATGTGTACGCTGTCTAGAATATGGAAACAAAAATATACTCTGCAACGATAGATGTAGTATATCCCATAACATCTTATCTTAAACTTACGGATGTATAAATAATCATAGTTTTTCCAAGAAAGCTGATCCTTTTCGAGGTAGATTGCAAATTACACAGTTCTGTAATGACAAAAAAGTATATTTTTGAAAATTAGTTATGTTTTTGAGCATATTACGGTGATGATGATTGAATACTTATTGATAAGAATTCCACCTTCAGAATGCCTCAATAACCAATAATATTACTCTTTTTCAAAATTAAGAACGATTCTTCAATGTCTTGACAGGCAATAACAGCCATTTGCTTGTGGTTTGTTCCCAACAACATGAAATAAGATAAAACGCTGTTTGAAAGAATAATTTGCAGACGATTACCTGTTCATCAAAGCTCGAAAGGCAGGCATCATGAAAGACATGTTTACAGTAAAACACTTTTATGTCATCTGCTCTAAGAAAATCTGCAACGAATGAAGCAAGCCCATAAACTTTAAAACAGTAATCATTATAAATGCTAATTGTCATTATTAATTATTGTCTAGCTATTTTTTAAGTCCTGTGAGTTGCTTATAACATTTTTATGGCAAGTAATTAATTACCTTTATACATCACCTTTTTATGGCACGTACCACACTCTTGATCCTCTGAAAAAATTGAATTCAAAGTCACATGGTCAATTTTGGTCCATATTTGCGATTTCTACAGACATGAAAGAATGCAGTATGAAGCATTTCATAACTTACCTTCAACAAAAACACCCCGCAATTGTGTCTTTACGAGTTTCTTGAAAAGTACGAGACAGTCATGAACTACAATGTTTTTACAACCCTCCTGAAGGGAAACCTAACAAAAGCATAAAGTAATCCATAATTAATACATAATATGTCGTACGTCGTGTCAATGCGTTTCCCATCATTTCACATTTTACTTATATAGCTAGAAGTATCAAAAGTAGGTGCCTGCTTACCTGCAAACTATAATCTTGCATTATTTTAACTAAACTATCACGGAGGCCAGGGATTTCCTTTCCATTTTCAATTCTCCTTATGAGCAGCTCAGGGTTAACGTGTGTGCCAATATTACATAGTAAAATATTTATGTAATCTGTAAAACAAAAGATTTGTCTATCAAAAACAGTTAAGTAAATACGCATTGCCTTTTTTTAAGGCACAAAGTATGTATGTGGATTTTCGATTTCGATTTCAAAATGAAACAAAGTACTCTACAATGTACAACTTGTACACACTTTATATGAGGCACTTTTTGGAGGCGACGTCCCCGTTCGTGTGCTTTGGAAACGGTCATTATTTTACTCAGTTTGGTAGAATTGACCGGCCAACGGCCTCTAAGGTAAAAAAGTGGAGCAACTCGGAGTGCAAGTCAGGATATGGTGTATAGTGTGCCAAACTACAGCAGTATACTCCTGCTACGTCTCTGTCGTAGCTAATCGACATAGCCAGCTTTAGGGCTCGCAAAAGATTTTTGGAAAATGAACGGCTTTTACATGCACGTTAAAAACTAAAAACTATAAAAACATTGCGTATGTAAAGAATAAAAAAGTATCATAGGAATAGTGTAAAAACCTGATAATCCGAACAGGGACTGCTTGTGGTCTATCTACTTGAAGACTCTGGACAAAATTTCGTACTCGGATCGATAGGGTATTATCCAAATCCGGAAATTCACTCTGTACAATGAACATAGGAAACATTTGATTAAATCATATCGAATCATCATGCTACATAGCTACAATTTCTAACTACAGTTTATAGTTATTTGATTTTTTATGCCCATCATTTATTTTATTAACTAAAAATTAATACTGATTCTTACTAGTTTCGTTAACTCAGAGAAATTAGCCACATCCAAAACATTCTCGCAAAAATCAACAGACACACCATGACACACATATACTATGATTTCTTGTATTGTGTCCATAAGATAAACACCATGAGATTCAAGACGACTCGCACACAAATGCATTAGAGGAAAATCTGGAATTTCATCATCTTCATCTTCACATTCAGCAAGCAATGGCTGTAAATCAAAAGAAGGAACATTTATTCATCGTTTTTACAAATTTTTCTGGCTGCAAAACTCTGTAGACCCGAATGAATCTGTGTAAATTTGTTAGTCGGTTTGAAAAATTGGAAAACTTACAGTGACTGCAACATTATGAATGGCATACAAATTCGGATGAATGGCTTCCATTAGCTGATTCAGTGGTAGGGTTTTCATTTGATTTAAAAAGTTGGCTCTTTCATCAAGTCCCACTTTTAGACATGTACGGAATCCAGACTGTAGAACAATAAGACAAAACTCGTCAACTGTGACATCTTAAATAAATACTATAGGATCATTTTATGCTATGTAATTTTTATATCCTTACAGCACGAAGAATGGCGTGTGTGTAGAGTGGCAAGAGTTTTATATTTTGAGGAGCAATCAACGAATGAGCATGACAATGATGTTGTGTACTTGAATAGGCGCTCAGAACATCAGCGGCTACACTCATGAAAGCTAAAGTAGAGACAAGGTAAAATATAAAAAGAAAATGACAATGTATTTTCTGACATATTCAACTTATTTTTATGTTCATACTTCATGCTTTATGTACTTTGTACTCTTCATTTAAAACTAACCTTCTCGAGCATCAGCCAATGACGTACTTAGGCAACGATCCACAGCTGTTTACATTTAAAAAAGCAAGTTTTCATCAATATGCAACATCAAAAATTAAAATATTGCCAATGCAATGAGTTCAATGGCGTTTTTTCACAAATGTTTTTTACCCATTTTTGCAACCATTCCCATGATGCTTTGTTGGTCAGCTCCATTTAAAACATCATTTATGCTCCCAACAACCGGCAGGCACAATGTATGAACTCGGATTCGTCGCTCCCCTACAATTTAATAGTGAACAATAATGCACAGTTTATACACACATTTCTTTTATAATTAAGCATACCGTTGCGATAAACATTTTTTTACAAACATAAAGTTTCTTGATCATTTCAAAAATAATAAATGCTACACACCTTTACTAGATGTGTATAGTAGCGCTGCCTGGAAACACACGGTTTGACACTCCTTGAGATCCTCGTCAATAGACAATTGCATTCCATAAGCTGTAATAATCATATATTAATAATCATTACTCCTCCGCATGATAATATCGTCTCTAACCTCTAACATCAATGTAGCGGTAGATACTAGTGTATGCATATTTAACAAATGAATGAAGATGTAACAAGTAAAGAACTAACCAGCATCAGGATTACAATTCGGTAAGCTCAACAAATCAGTTGATCTCATAAAGAAATTCCCATGAAATGTGTGGATGGACAATCCTCTAATTAAATTTCAAAAATACATCAAAAGAATTGTTTATCATTTTTTTGCATAATGTAATTCGTAATTCAACATTATTAAAACCAACCCTTAAAATATTTGACAATTGACAATACATTAAGCATTAAAATATAAAATATACCTGCTGCATCTCACTCGCATGACAGCTTCAAAGCCAATCTTCCTCACAACGTAACGCTCAAAGGTTTGCTTGAACCGAAAGCTTTGACTTGGATTCTCAGTTATGTGATAATTTGGGAAAAAATGGAAGCAGCCACTAGAAAATTTGCTGACACAACTAATGGAGGCAATATCCACATACATTGTATTCAAAAAGAAGCAGTCGACGGCAATGTAGTGAGTAGCAAAATCTAAAGCTAATTTCTTGTAGAAATCTGTACTAGGGTTGATTGCAGTTGTCAATTCCTTGATATTTCTCAAGTCTCGATTAGCTAGAGCTCCTGGGCCGATTGTGGGGAGTGTGCATTGAAATACTGTGACTCTGCCACCAATAGTCTCCTAAAAATTCAGGGTGAACAAGGCATTATTAAATATCAGCATGAAAAGAAGATGATTATTAATTATTAAGGGCAAGGGAAACCGAGGATGCAATTATTGTCCTTTGAGTATACCAGTAATTTATAAGCGGCCTGAAGAGCAGCTCCTAGAGCGGAGTGAGAGTCGTTGTATTTATGAGACTGGCTGGTCGGGAGTTGAGTGAGTAAATCCTGAATTTTCTCTCGCTCCTCATGTAAGTTCACGAGGAGTTCTTGGGGTAAACAAGGGATGAAAATATCATCAATATCACAAACAATCAATTCATGAGGCTGGCTCAGATTTTCTGCTCCTAGATTGTAGAAATGCACTCGGGAGTCAAAAGTGATAAATCCAATTTGAGAGCGAGAATCTCCTGGAATCCGGTCAAGATTTTCCATAAGAGTTTCACAAACTGTTTTTAAATAGCCTGTGCTCACAGCTGCACTTGAAACGTCCAGTAAATACAGGTAGACTGCTGCTTGGGGAGGTCGTACCTAAACATAAAAAAAATTCGTAAATGAGTATTATATTACATCAAAAAAATTATGTTATTATGCCCGCATTAATAAGTTATCAGCGGTTTAATATACATATTTTTTTACCATATAATCTTTTGGCGCAAGATACTCAATTGTAGCAGATCGAACTTCTGGTCTTCTTGATGGGTCACCGTATTTTTTCGATGCTGGGTCATATTGAAATTCCTCTGGTACTTTGGTTTTAAAATTAAAAGAATATTCGGTATTTTAATATGCATCAGATTCAGCATACACACATATGATATATTATCAATTTAAAACTCAAAGTAATAGTGAGTAATTAATTTAAATATATTTCGGACGTACATTCATTTACTCTAGAACAAAGATTACACTTCCACCTCCGTTGATCGACAAAGTATACAAACGGATTAATGTAAGTGCGACAATTTCTACATCGGACGATAGTTGAGCATTGTACAACGGGCAGTTGCTGTTTTCCCAAAAAAATGAAAGAAAAAATGAAAAATTGTGTGCATAACTGAACGTTCAAACATTGAGTATCGTTTTAAAACTAAAAACTGTGTTACATTATAGTAAATAATTTCGGCAAATCAGCTTAATACACATATTATAACATTTAAATTTACATATATTTACCTTCAAGTCTTTGTATGGATGTATCAACAGCCCAAGTGGAAGTCGAGATTTATGTAGTAATTGTTTAGACTCTGGAACTTTTGTCAATGTGCAACGAAATATTCTGCAATGGAAATATATATTTTTTTCAATCAATGATACATAATACGCAAATATTTCCATGTTATAGCGTCAACGGGGCGAAATAGTAAAAATTTCATGCATGCAGTTAGTTTGTCCGAGACTTTAAAATGGATTACTTTTTATACTTTTCCCCTTGCATCATATTATTCAAGGTAAAGCTTTATACAAGACTTACTCTGGACTACAATTAGAGACTGAATTCATATACTCGTGATGAAATCTAATCTCAGGTGGTTCCACTACACCTTTGGCTGGGAACAAATTCTTTGCTTGAAGTAGGTCCATGGTTGATTCATTTCCCTGAAATTAAAATATATGGCATTTTTGAAAATTTTTATCTCTATTTCTCTGAAATTACATTGAAATACTATGATATAAAATGTAAAATGTAATTTAGTTCATTACTGATTACTGACCCATAATTTGTTAAATCCCTGCTGTGTCACAGACATTCCACCCAATTGTTGATTTAAACCTTCCATATTTTGAAAATCTCCTTGGCCATTGTGATTATTACTGTCGACACGATTTTGATGCTGAGAACTATTATTGTAGTGAGTCCCATTAATACTACTGCTACTACTACTACTACCGTTGGTATACGAATTTTGCTGTTGTTGTTGATGTTGTGCCTGTTGATAATAATTTTGAGGACTTGCAGGACTTGATGCTACTCCACTATGATTGTTGACATGTTGATAACCTGAGGATGGCCCACTGAAACTGTTTGAATTTGACATGCTTGAATTTGTTGTCTGATTCATGAATGTTGGCGGGGGTGGTGGTTGTGCTGGTTGCTGTTGTTGCTTTTGTGGTGCAAAATAGGGTGTTGGCTTTATATCTTGATGAAAATAATGTGGACTGGTCGGCTGCTCCACTTGTGGCAGCCTGGAAGTTGCCGGTCCAATCATACTTCCTATGGAAGTTGTAGAAGAAGATGACGGCATTGTATTATGTTGCGAGGAAACTAGTGATGGTGGTGGCTGTTGAGAAACTAATTTAAGATTTGGAGTTGTCGTGATATTCGATGATGATGCTGATGATGATGAACTTAGCGGCAATTGCTGTTGTTGAAAGTCCATGAAAAATCCTAAATTTAAAAATACATTGCAGAATGCAGATAAATTATCGTTTTCATGTAAGCACAATGCACAGTGCATAACACTTGTACAATGTAAGAACTTACAATAAAGTGTATCAAATAGATCAACTTACAAAGTTCGCTGGCCAAGTAAAAATGGTTGACTAGAATATTTTTAGACTTTTAACAGACTTTTTTGTGCAAATTTTATGGGGGTTTTTATAACGTTTTCACTCGAGGAAACTTATTAGTAATTATTTTCTTTGTGTTATAATAATACGTTACGTAAATGAAGTTGTATATGTCGAATTTAGATAACTGTCTTCAATTTTGTTTTGAAATGTAATTATTTTTTTCTTTTTTGCTTCATTTCTTCCTTACACTGACTATTAATCTATTTCACTAATTTAATTTGTAGTCCTCATCATGCCGATTCTAATGGAACGGATACTTTATTCTTTATTGTAAGTGTATTTTATATTATTATGTAAAAATTAACCGGAATTTAAATAAACTGTATCTTATAGTCGTCAGAAAATCACTTCTTTGAGATCTTGACAATTAAAGGATGATAAAATAATGTTAGCGGACGTGTACATTTTAACAGCGATGAGATCCAGCTTTAATGACACGTTTTCTTCTTCCTACAAGAAAAAACAAAGCATTTCATAATACTGTATTGTAGGCAGCTAAATAATAATAAACGACAATGAAAAATACACGTCAACGAACAAAAACAACAATAGCCCAAGGGAAAACACATCATGAGATCAATACAAAAATTACATCATTTGATTGTGAATACTGAGCCACATTTTTCAAACCTCATAATTCTCACAACATGTACAAAATGATGTATTTCAAATGTATTTCTATTTTCTATTGAAATCCGAGCTTTACACTAACTTTGCGGTAATTGCTGCTCCCAAAAGTTAAAAGTATGTCAGTCCTGGAGCGGCCGAACCGAAGAAACTTTGAAGAACAAAAAAACAACAAAATCAGCATCAAATTTTCCGATCCCCTTTCCTTCTCAAAAACAATACGTGCTTAGCTTGGAATTTTTTAAATGTATTCACGGGCAAAACGTACCTGTCAAATTGAAGCCCGTCCTTAATTATATCTTAAATTTGATTAAATACACACAGATTTAAATTCGATTGGAAAAAGGAAGACGTCAAGAAAAAAATGGGTAGAAAATTTTGGTCATTTAAAATACTTTCCCTCCCCCCATGTAGTTGTCCTTGATTTGATGTTTGAAAAAGCGGAAAGCACATGCTTGACGATCGACGAAGGACGAAGGAGCAAAAACGATAAAATATTTTGCGTAGAGTGACAATTAAAAAGCAGTACCTAATTTTGTGGTTTTTATACTTAAATACCTATTAGTTATTGTTAAATTTGCTAACAATAGCAGTGAGAATCTGAAACTACGCCGATTCATGAATCTACAAAAACCATTTTGAGCTTTTTGGACATTAAAAAACGAGGAAACAGAACTTCAGTTTGAGTAATACTGACTTACTCGACGGCAAAATGAAGCGGAGCTTAGATGTAATTGATCGGAAGTAAGTCAACTTTGAAAATTGAATGATTAATTATTAAGCCATATTACATATAAGAAGTCAGTATTATAACTTATTTATAAAATTTACAACAGTACACAATACTACATGGTACAACATAAATTTATTGTGTTAAAACTTGGATCTTGAATGCAGACATCAATATTGGTCAATATTGACAAATTATATAATATACGATGACATTACAGCTCCTACAAATTCAGGAAGACTGTCAATGATCTATGGGTTATGGGTATTATTGTTGTTATAATACTGTTTTCATAACATACTTGGGTCGTCTTTTTTGATTTTCAAGTTGTAATCTTGTAGGTAGTAATTTTGTGATTTGTGATTGACAATAATTAGAGGCTAAAAATATCAAACCTTTTTGTAATATGATTCTATCTGTACGCGTTTGTAATTTGTATAATATATTCGTTATTCCATATTTCCACAACATCCAGGAATGAAAGGATGATAAACGTGGTTGTGGGGGCGGAATCGGATGCAGAAAAAATCCCCGTGTATAATCAGCTGTTGAGAAATGTCTCTGAAGAATTCAAAAGGCTGGTCGACTCTATGGACTCCGAGGAAACAGACTTGGAGATTCTTGGTGTCTCCAAAAAAATAATGAGCATGTTGATTGAGTAAGTATAATGTATAATATGCATCAGTTACTCTTTTTACGCCGTTTAATGAAAACACAAAACTGTAACACTTGCTTTTACATTCCTTAAGAACAAGATTTTGCATGTTTTTTAGGTACATTTATAAAACATTTGAAGCAGCTGAAGCAATCCTTCCAATAGCAGACTCAAATGTGCACGAGTTCTCCTTTGCAGCCAACAAGTTCCAGCTGACAGACGTCCAGTCCCTTTGCCATAACTATCTGGAGGGTATCGAGGTCAGCAAGGAAAATTGCATTCATCATTTTGTGACGACGTCCGAGCTGACCAATGCGAGCTTTAAAAGTAGATGCTTGGAATTCACCCTGTCGTCGTTGGCTCAGCTTCTTCACACTCAGTCTTTTGGTCATCTGACCTTTGCACAAGTAAATTAACACATATATATTTTAAACATGATATACCTATGCAACATACATACAAACAGCTCAGAATGAGGATGTAAATTATTTGTGTCTAATGTCTGATACAAACTTTTTCGTATTTGTTTTCCAGCTTGTGTTAATCATAAATAAGGGTCGAGCCGAAGGAAAGTGCTCCGAAGATCTCTTGTGTAATGCTGCCGTAACTTGGGTCAAGTACCGGAGTAAAGAGCGAAGACTAAGAGTCAAGGAGCTAATAGTCGAATTTCCAGCTATAGAACACAAGCAACGGATTCAAAGTCTTTTTGAATGTGAAAACCCCGAACACGAGCAATTGGATTTTGTTCTCAAGACGGAAGAAGAAACACAGCCACCTACAAACACAACAACAAATCCAACTCCCGAGACTGAGGCTTATCATAATGATGGCCCCTCAGCTCCAGACATCAGTGGACCCAACAGTCGTGATAATTATACCAATGATGATGACGATGATGATGTCATTGTCGTAGATCCTAATGAAGCAGATGCTCCTACCAGATCGCTAAAACGGCAATCAGCTCCGATGAATCCAGAAGCGCTGTTCAATTCCCATCCTAAAAAGAAGAAGAAGAAGAATCAATCAAAGGCCAACAATGATAATCCGAGTTCATCAACCTTGCCTGTAGATGAGGATGCAAACAACAATTTAACTATGACCAGCAGTAGTAGTGGTATTAGTGTTAGTCATGTTCCAAATAATGATCATGGCTGTACAGTTTATTTTCTGGCTCCTCATGGGAACGGCTCATGTCCTCTGTTGGCTTTCAACGTTCATGTAAGTATTTGTAAATATTTTTTCATTTTTCATTCGTTTTATAATATTATATAGTTCCATTTTATATGTAATTTTTTTACATTGTTTATTGCTTTGGAAATTCTTTAGAGCCCTCAAGTAAACGTTGTGACAGCGACTGTTCCAAAAGGTCTGGCAGGTCTTAAGGATACATCTGTGCAATACCATCAGGGTCACATTTACTTTATGGGTGGCAAGTCTACAGATTCCCGGTCCATAAATAATGTGTACATTTACAACATGGAGAAAGGTTCTTGGGACATAAAAAAACTGCTACAATCTCGCCATGGGTTTTCAAGCGTTCGTCTGGACAACTGGATGTTTGCCGTAAGTTTTTACTTGATACTTTGCTTAATTACTTGGTTTATAGTTCTGTTTTTAATGTTGTTGCAACTTATAGGTTGGAGGCATCCAAAAAATCAAGGCGAAACAAACTGGGGTAAAGTACAACACTGTGGAAAAATTCGACTTGCAGACTTATGAAGAGAACTGTGGACAATGGAATCAGATAACAGAAGCATCAAGCTACTCTCGGAAAATAAGTGGGCTTGTAGTGTTCAAAAACAAGATTTATTCCGTATGTTAAAAAATGAAAATGACCAACAAATAATGCACATCAAACAATTAAGAAATCAAAAGTACTATAAAGTGGTATGATGTGCATGTGTAAGCAATAAGTAACAACTTTAAAAAGTGTTAAGGCCGTAATTTATAATTTATATTTGTTTTACACAGATTGGCGGAGCCACGATAAAGGCGGGCTACTGGAAAGCCAGTAGTGACTGTGATGTTTTTGATCCTGAGTCGACTGATAAACAGGAGCAGTGGAGGTTGCTGAAAGCGGCTTTGCTTGTTCCACGTTACGGAGTACTGGCAGTCAGCACTGAAACTGAGATTTATGCCATTGGGGGAAGGACGAGGAAACAGGCCAGATTGACCACCGTTGAGATTCTGAGGGAAGGTTCAGATGTTTGGGAAAGTGGCCCACAGCTTATCACCCCACGTGCATCTGCATGTATGTACAACTCAATTTTACATTAAATATTTATGTTATTTTGAACTTCGAAATAATCAATAAATAATATGGTCTTATGATCTACTTTTAATGCAATTCATCACCAGGGCTTAATTAACATTTTGTGTTGTTCTTTTCATTTAGTGGGCGTTTATTGTAAGGAGCAAAATGCAATTTTTGTGTTTGGAGGAGACTTCCTTAGCGACTTTCTGACGATGGAGAAGCTCGACCTGAACACAAAAACGTGGTCGTCAGTAAGTCATCGCAAATCGGGTTATGAGCAATACCGCTCTGCAGTCTTTCGTCCTTGCGATCATTGAAACATATTGCAGCTCAGTTTGATTAGTTAATAATCTCTGAAAGGGCTGTTGTTCTTTAACTATTATCTAGAATAACTAGACTATCATGTATTTACGTTGACTATATGTACCGACCTATTGATATCTATATTTTTTATAAAATAGAATATATTCATTGATATTGTAATTTTATCAACGCATACATATTTTACGAGTCAAAGGTTACAAATCTCGTACTGACTGAAGTTATATTGTTGTTTTTTTATTTGTGTATGAAGTGAAAGTTTTGATGAATTTTACGTTCTTGTCCTTAGTTTGTAGAGTATAGATGCTCTAATATGACAGCATTGTCATTATAATACGAGTCATCTTTGTAAAGACTGTACCATTTGGAGTTTTTCAAGTTGTTATTCTTTATATTTTAAATGTAAGTGACAATATTTTTTTGTAGTTTCGTGTTTCGTATATTTTGTAATGAATTATTGTTGAAAGTCATAGTAAAAAATGTTGCTACATTGATACTAAACTTTAACGTGATGAAAACAAGTAAGTGTACTCAAATGCTTATACCGAAAGGAAAGCTCTCATTGCAAAACTATAATTAGTTTTGCAGTACAAACTCACCTAGTTCAAAGACTGTAATAAATAGAAACATTGAAAAGTTTGAAGCGTGACTAACCTTATGGATACTTTTAATAGCATAATACAAATTTTATGAACCTAATAGTTTTAATTTTTATCATGCAACTGCGCCTATTGTCTCTTATGTACCCCATACGTTTCTATGGAAGTTTGCCGTCATTTCCATGGAAATGGTAATGGGAGCATTTTTCTGCTGTAGGAAATCGAATCAATCTTTAAGGATGTTTCTATTGTAGATATAAAACTACTAGATAGTTTTACCTATAATCAGTTAAACATGGTTGAAATTTTTTGTAGAGAAGTACCTTCATGTCTTTATTTAATAAGCGTTTTATACATACTCATGAAAATCACGCATGATTACAAATAACAAATAACCCTACAAGCAACGTCAATGTATAACACAATTTTTATAGTCAATAGGCGATAACCAATAAAATTTGGTATCTCACAAATATATGTAGAGTCAGTTAGTTTTCTGTGTAAAAACCCGGCTCCTCATTAGGCACCTGGCCAAAATGTCCATATGAATTTATTTGCAACTAGAGGAGGGTCGTAAAAGTCGAGGGCCGAATATAAGCAAGCAAAAGGAACCCAAAGTGGAGCCTAAAATTATGGTCAGGACGGCAATGTTCATCACTTGATATCCTAGTTTTTCGGCTTCGGGCCCAAAATTTAAGTCCTTTGCAGTGTCCAGAGCAACTGGTCCAAGGGCCGCTTGAACCTGATCATGGGGAAAAAGTGAATTCAGACTAATGATACAAAGTCAAGTTACACTTGAACTGAAGCATATATAGTAATTAGTACGAGTGGAATTCAATGTTAATTTTTGATCTTGTGTCCACAAGTTACCAAAGTAATCATCACTTAAAATTAACTCACAGTTCCCTTTGGTATCCATGCAATAGCGAGAAAGAGAATTTCTTTCCGGCTTAGAGAGAAACAGCTGCTCATCAGCATCGCGGTCAAGAGACGAGCCTTATATGCATAGAAACAAAAATGCATTAAAAATACTCCAACCTGCATTAAAATTAGCAATATACTTAAATTCTGATTTATTCATAACTCATGACATACTGTCAGGCTGCACGCCAAGCAGAGAATCGCACTGGACAAAATGCTCCAGTCAACTGTTGCTAAATTCGTTCGACAACCAATGATGCCAAACAGTAGGGGTTGGAAAATATACCAAAGTTTGGTAAAATTCTCGTTGATTTTATCCTGGAAACACAGAAATTATTGTTTTCTCATTAAATTATTTTTAAGTGTTCGAAAAATCAAAGTTCGAATTCCCCTTAATTTTTGACCGGAAAAAACTAGAAATGAGAATCCGGTGAATTTACGGTTAAATATAGATGGACATCAATTTTAGTTCGATCTTTAATTCTAATGCGGCTAAAAAAATGGTATTTAACCAAAATTTGATGGTTATAGTTAAGTAACTATAGGAACTTTGCTCGTATACCTACGTAATACGTAGTTGACTCACATTATTTACGCCATCAACTTGTCTTTTCCTCCAAAGAATGGAAGTTAGGAGAGCTCCCGCAAAAACGGCGAGCGGGCCGCCCCGCGGATACCCAATTTTAGTCAGTCCAAGGAGTCCCAAAGTGCCGCCGCCAAACACCGCAAAAGTCCGAATCTCCGAAGAATTGGAGTCGTTGAGACAGGTTCCAGCCAGAAAGCCCCAAAACAGTCCAAAGGTTCCCCCCATTATCACTTCTACAACTCCTTTCATCAGTCCTTCACTCAATTTTCCTGCAAATGCAAAAATACATGAAATACATCATTTTTTATGGGTAAAATATTTTATTTTACATCCTTGGTAGTCAGTATTTAGGTAATCTACTTACCATCACCAAAAATGAATCCAAGGCAAAACTCTGCATTACAAATGGCCAGAATTGCATCTAATCCACCTTTTTCAAAAAAAAATATGTAAAATACCAAAACTCATGTTCACCATTTGATATAAAAACAAAATAATGGTTGTGAATTTTTCCGTATTTTTAGTAAAACTAGGAAACTTACAAGCAGTCTTGGCAATCGCAACAACTTTGGTGGCACTGCCATCCCCAATTTTAGAGGAGCTTTCGAGATTCTGTAAAAATGGCATCACGGCCACTCCACTCATGGCTGACAAAATGCAACTAGGGACAAGATAATGAGAAAAATTGAACTGAATTTTACATATTTCAATCTTACATATTTGTAAATGCATGTCTGTTGTCCTTTGACCTTAAATCTTGACCTGAAAAAGTGTGTCAAAAGTATTTGTGAAATTTCGATTTTCCGTTTGATTTCTTACCCCATCAATGCTGACCACTGAACAGGAAATTTAATAAGGAAATAAACCGCCGTTCCTCCCGCCAGAGCCTCAATTACACAAGAGAAAAATGCTAGTTGAGGTACAATCCGGATAAAACGGCGGATTGCCGTTGGATTCACACTAAAGGCGCCGCGTGTGAGAAGAATGACGACGGAAATTGCTCTGAAATATTTTATAACATTTTTTGTCTTGTTTTAAATTTTTTTCCAGGCTTTTTTCAAAATCAAACCCAAATTCGTATCTCAGGTTTTTAAAATTACCAAAATACAAATAAGAAAAACAATTTCCGTTTTTTTCGCAAAATTACCAAAATTAGCAAAATTTGTTCCGTTTTTTTTCGAAAATACCAAAAATACTTCAAAAAAATCACAAGTACCTCAGCGGACCGGAAAGGCTAGGGGCCAAATCTTGGGCCATACTTATTCCAGGAATGTCCACATTCCTTAATAATATTCCGGCTCCCAGCATCCCAATCAGGGGTGGTAGATTTATCAAGCTCATCAACTCCCCTCAGAAATTCAAAATTATACAAAAACTCAAATATATTTCAGCTCTCTATTACTTATCATACAATCCAATAATTTACATACATTACTTTACATATATCTGTAATTACCCATTATGATGGCAAGAAACTCGAGGATAAACAGCGCAAACAAACTTCCCCCGGGGGAACTTTCCTTCTCCCCAAACAGGATGTAGATGAGGGCCCAGGTGACAAAGATGAGAGAGGGCCATAGCACGAGAAAGCGGAGGCCCTTCCGCATCCCCGCCATCCTCTTGTGTGCTCGACGGCATGAAAACAAAAAGTTGTAGTGGAACTCCAGCTGAGAGTTTAGCTCGTACCCACAGTCGCTCATCAGCGGCAGCGGTTCCCCGTTCACCGGGTGAGACTCGAAGGTTTTCCCCACACTTGAGGATCTGGAGAACGGCACCGACAGTTCACACGCTCCATAGTCCGACAGTATAAACACGGGAGAGGAGGGAACGATCACGTCACTTGATTTTGGTGTTGACCTGGACAATGAAAAGGAATTGCGGGGGTTTTCATGCTCCTTAATAAACTTATTTTGCTTGTATTTCTCCTCTTGACCTTGATCTTGATCCTCTCTCTCTATTTCTCTATCTTGAGTCGGCGACGAGTACAATGACATGGAATAAAATTTGGAAATTTCACAATCCTCACTTTCACATTTAGTTTTTTTAACAGCACTAGAGTCTGCACAGTTTTTTACGGGAAATAATACACTGTTCGTGGAAAGTTTGTAGAACCTGAATAAAAAGAAAGTTATTTTATAAAATGTAGCTTTAAATTTGCTTCAAATTTGCTTTTACACCCCATCAATTTAAATAAGCTTATACATGTAATAAGCCAAGCAATCGGGTGAAAGTCACGGAGTGAAATATGTAAACCTTATGCAAAGAAAGCTCGAAAAAAACGTAATATTATTCTCTTAGCTTCACAATGCAGGATGTATATCAGACGGCGTGAAATATGAGCAAGCTTTTTTTGATTTCCTTTTTTTCGATTCTACATTCATATTGTGCACTGTATAGTGTGTTGCAATATATTCCTGTTGCCAGGCCTTACGTGTCTGGAGAGCACCCGGGGAAAGTTTCACTGGAGACAGCATCAATTGTGAGAGGATCAACTTCCGGCCGTGAAGTTTCGCTTTCTCCATCCTGCCTCTCATTTTTCTCATCAGCTGGAGGCTTATCGGCAGTCGCATCCTCATTTTCCATCCTCTCATCCCAACTCTTGGAGTTCGTGTTGGTATTGGAATCGGAATCGGAACCCGCAGTTGAATTACCTGCAGATGTGTTGCAGCTATTTTTATTTGTATTGCTGATTTTATTGATTCCGCTCCTCGTTTTTCGCTCCAGGTCTCCTTTACAATGGTACAAGTGTCTGTATAAGTCTGATGATTTCACGGGTACATGAACAGTATCTTCTGTGCCTTTGGCTTCATCCTCACCAACAAAGTTTGCATTGTCGATTCCTTCCATTTCCTTTGTATTGTGTGTAGATAATATTGTCACATGTATGTTACAAGCAGTGTGAATTTGTGAATAAATGAACCTAATAAAAGTAAAATCCTGTCCGTAAGTATTTACCACAAACCACAACAGGGGCACTTGCTTTTACTTTTACTTATCTTTGAAACAAGTTCGCGCTCCGCGCGAATCACTATAAGGGTTTTTCAACCCTCTTAATTAGCACACACAACCCATTGTAGTTACCATTAATTTTCCCCAAAACTAATTTCTTATTATTTATACAGTATTTATACAATTAAAATTACACCAGCCAAAACATTCGTGAAGAGTTAAGTTTAAAAAAAAAAATTTTCGGGGTTTTGGACAATTTAACTGTAGCAACGCTAACAAACCCTTGCATATTCGTAATCTACAGCTCAAAAGGGTGGTATATATATACGCAAACTAACCAAGAGTTTCTCCAAAAGTTTAGGATTTGGAAAATCGGTTCTGACCCGGTTTTTCGGGTTTCTGACCGACTTAACGGTAGGAAAAATGGGATACTCTTGCATATTCG
>JAQIVE010001695.1:0-23358 GCA_034698285.1 Sminthurinus bimaculatus | reverse complement strand
GTACTCTATGAAAATCTAAATCTAAACTTTCCTGCTTTCTATCTGAGACGCCCCATATCATATTACCGTATTATAGTGCGTACAGCTGATGGATTCACAGTGGGTAGAACATAGAACATACGAGACAAGTATGTGTCTACTTAAGGATTATACATTATACAATGTACAATATACAGCATACAGCATAAATACCGACTTACTGCTTACACCATGCAATTCATTAAGTTGTGGTAGGTTTCATTTTTAGTAGACGTTAATATTTTTTCGTTTTCATCGTAAGTAGCAATAATACAATTATTATGAAATATATGGTATCATGTGACGCCTTCCCTTAAAACAAAAACTCAGAAAAATTGACGAGTTTGTTATAAGGTTAGATGAATACCTGGTCGAAAAACCTGTCAAAAATGTCAAGATCACATGAGAATTTCATGTTATTTTCATGCGTCCGACGTGTCAACTCGACAAAAAACATAGTTAAGACTTGAAACATTAACGTATGTCGACAAAAAATTTGGACTGATTTTAAACCTGTGTAAAAACCAAACCAGTAAATATTTTTGGATGACCAGTACACATGTAGTAACTGCGTTTATTGGGTCTTTAAATAACTATAATATGAAATGGCTGTAGAACTTCCGACCTCTGTACAAGAGGAACTTGCCTGAAGGATCCCAAAAGCGTCGATTTACGGGCCAAAATTTGATGCTTGCTGAAAACGCTTTTTTAAAGTAATTGCACTTGCACGTTTTCCCTATTTCACTGTCTAAAATCAACGAAATAAGGGTATGATGGACTAGCATGATTTCTTCAACATGATTAAATCACACGCGTCCTTCTCTCTCTCCTCTCATCTTATCTCATCTCTCTGTGATGTCTGAGAAAAATGCGAAAAAAGGAATACCCGCCCCCTTCATGTCCAGTCAATTCTAATGATCCTGTTCTTCAAAGCTGACACATTGTATAACATTGTTTGCTGCATACAAACTTCCAACTTTTGAACGATTGTTGCATGAAAACAGACAAGCGAAATACCAAAATACAGATATACAGTATACAGTCATATAAATTTTAGTTTCTGTTTCCTTTGTCTTTGAGCTTGTAAAGTATCTTTTGTAAAATACAGTGAAATTACAAAAACGCCGTAATTTGATAAACCTTTTAAACATGAGCTTTGTTAAAAATTTTAAGATAAAATGCTTTTATTAATGATAATGAGTAACACGGGATAGGTTTTATGACAAATTTTCAATTTCAAGTCGTAAAAAATTATTGAGCCTTTTAATTTGTCTACTGGTTTTTCTACTTCTAACTAATGCTAAGTGGTTTATTTATATGAGGGGCTGTTGTTGCAAGAAGCACGTATCGCCATTATACTATCATCATTATCATAGTTAAAGTACACAAGGGGCCTAGTAGCATTAGATAGATTTCAGTCTCTTTCTAAAATTATTGACTACAGCCTAAGGCACAGGCAGCAAAGTGTTTAACATCAATGTAATTATAAGTAGGAGCAAAAGACGAATTTTGCAATAAAAACCCAAATACTCGCCAAAAAAAATTTCAATGGTGACAAAACTTAAACACCGGTAAACCAGTAAAAATCGGCTTTTTACAGTAACATCACATCCATTAATTTGCTGCTAAGTACTGCATGTGATTGTCGTTTGATATTTGTGGCCTTTGGCTCCGGTCATTTGATTGCTCATCATAATTTACCTTTAGTTGTAGAATACATACTGAGAAAATTAAAGTTCCGAAGTTGTGCAAGTTTTTTTTGTTTTTTTACATATCACACGCTCCGATACCGGTATTTTGGTTTAGTTGCTCAAATCCTGACTCAAGAAGCATTATTTCACCGTTGATGATACATCATACCATTATGCCTGTACATTATACACATCTAAATGCCAAATGCTTCTTGGCTTGAATTTCCAGTCCATCTAATATAATTTTGAAAAAAACTAGTCTCTACAAAAATACGCCTCTGCTCGTTCACAAATCAAAATAAAAAAACCAAAAATTCAGGTATGTACATGATCATAAGAGGTAGACTCTGGTCTGGTTTACACACGGATAGAAAGAGAGAGAGAGAGAGATCTCATAATATATTACTACTCATACGTATTATTGCGTCTTCACAGGCGGTGGCAATACATGAAGTAGAACAGCAAGTCTCTCATGTCAAATTATAATTGCTTATCGTTAGATTTCCACTACACTTTTGTTTTGCTTCTGAAGAGCCTTTGAAAGCTTCTTTTGTCTTGTGTTCCACGAGTTTGTACATGGTACTTATTTACAATGTGCATGTACATTGTACATGCCTCTGAATCTTTTGGTGTAGCAAACTGTAAACTGTGGCCCTTAAATTATTTCAAACATTTTAAAATGCCCTTCATCTATACGAACTATACAGTCTACAGTCCCTACGTGTACGTGTAAAGTAAAGTACGGGATTATTGCTGCCCGCCTTTGAATTTTAGCACGTAAGAGAAAGAGAGTGGAAAGTGGAAGAGAGACAGAGTAGCCCTTTATAGGAACATAAAATGGGATAATTACAGCTCCTTGTAGCTTAACATTTTACAGTTTATGTCCTTCTCTGTCCGTCCCATCCCGTTCCGTTCCGTTCACAACTTTTCTTTTTGTTTTTGTCCAGGTAAATAAATATCCAAGTCCAAAACTACAGTTTGGATGTACGTACGTACTTAACACTTAAAAGCTCAACCACAGGTTCCAGAGGTCCACTCTCATTTAAACATTTTCGTCTTTTCTCGTGTCCAAAGAGATTTTGGGTTTGTCGGAGCCTCCCTCACCTGACGTGGGCTGTATGCCACTTTTTTCCTCGTTCCCTTGTTTTTTCATCACCTATTATACACACGAAGAAAACTAATCTAAAACTCCCTCTTCATCTATCTCTCTCTCTCGTCCTCTTTCTCTTTCTCTCTACTTGGTTGGCTAACCGTTCATCAGTCGAGACGCAAAGATAATGTGCTGTGTGCCATACACACTTTAGTTTTAGTAAGTACGACTTGAACCCCCTTAAAACTCTTCCAAATTACCTGCCGGACGTGGGTACGTTCTTGGACGACTTGGACTTTCCACAATACTTATTGGACAAGCAGCTATTGTATCTCCTTTTTTTACCGCCAAGATATACACAAGTTACATAATCTCGGCAGAATAATATATTGGAAGGGAAAATGAAAGGTTTTCCCTATTTTTCTCGATATTTTTTGGGGTAAAAACTTGAGAAAAGGGATGTCAGGGCAATAACACTTTGCCTTTTCTTATTTTTCTTCATTTAGTTTGTTCTGCCTCGTTTTCAGCACGTTAACAAGGAGAGCTGTTGTTGTTGTTGTCGTCGTCGTCGCTGTCCCTGTCTCTGTCCAATAATCAATAGGGTTCAACACTTATTTGTATTCTTATTTTTTTATGTAATATATCATGTACGTGGATGTTGAAGTATTGCTCTTTTACTTCATTTTCATCATTTCCCTGGAAGTTGAAAATTTAAGAGCTCTTTCTTACGCTGCGGTACATTATTATTATTATTTTAGCTCATGTATAATAGTTTGGAGTTTATAGTGTTATTATCCAATCAGGTTGAGGCGGTTTGACAAAAGGCTGTCATTGACCAATTTCTGGATCCGCATGATTCCACGACTTGTACGCTTTTTATAGATATACATACATACATTGGTTTTATGCGCATATATCGTGTATATTTGCTCTCGTGCTGCTCGTATACCAGAACAGTAAAATTCTAGTGTAAAATGCATGAATGGAACATTTTGTGCTTAGGTATGTAACAAAAACAATAACATGTGGATTTTTCAAAATATGGTGTAGCTATAAGTACTGCATGTATATGTGTAATGTGTACATGTATAATGAGCGGAATGAGAATGGTTTAAAAGAATACAAACAAAAGTATACTTTGCCTATTATGTCATATTCTGGGTATATGGCATGGAAAATAAAAAGGAAATAGAATCAAGGATATTGTTCCAAGGGGCAAAAATTAGCCAGACTCTCTCGCCTCTCGCTTTCCATACAAACATGCATACATATACGTATGATGCGAACAAATGAGAAGGAACAAAACGGAACAAATCACAGTGGATATGTAGAGACAATGGGCGTTTTTGAGAAGGAGGCGTTTATTTCATTTAATGCCATGCACGTTTTATACCTTCATACGCAACGCAGCAGACAGAGACAAAGACAGGCAGACGCACAAGTCGAGAAACGAAGTGCCGAGACCGAGAGTATAAAACTCTTATAAGAGTTATATATTACTCGTTCTTCCTTTCCCCCTATTTCTTACACTACATATACTTAATATGCTCTTACGCAGGTTTGTTTGTATCCTACTTGTCCATCTTCTGCTCATTCTCTATGCTGGGATAAGTCCCAATCGGCATACGTTCTCTTTGTCGCACGCACAAATTATCCCAAACAGTTCGTTCCGCTCTCGGATTTTGTTTCAAATGCCAGCCTGACTCTCTCTCTCTCTCTCTTTCTCTCGTTCTTTCAAGAATGTTGCATATTTTCCATAGTTGCATGCTTTGGTGTTCACTGTGGACCAGCCCAGTCTGGATAAGGAGGACGAAGGATGCAGACTAGACAAGAGGAACGGTTGAAGGCTCGTCCAGCTATGTATGTATGTACGTTTTCTGGGTCAACTGACCCACAGCTCGTTACTTGCTACAATCCCGTCCTTTTCCATGTCCAAGTCCAGGTCTGTTATGTAAGCTTTTTTGGGACAAATCGAAAGTCAAATGTGGCACGCTGTCAAAGCAAGAAAAATTGCTGTCAGAGTTGTTTTTCTCGAAATTCCAACTTCCAAGTTAGCCTCTTTTCTCTTTTGCTCCCTTGTTAAAAATAACCGTCAGCCGCGTCTGTTTTGCACCTTATTTTAGATATTTACAATCATTGGCCAATGGAAAAGGCGATTAAGAAAATATAAGTAGATATTTTGTAAAATTGCAAATAATTTTCCTTCGAAGCCAGTTGTTGCCCTTGTTTGTTTAGTCAAGTAAAAAGGAAGAAAGGTGAAACCATGTCGGTATTTTGCTAAAGTATACAGTCAACAGTGTACAACTACTGCCCAAAAACCTTTGTTTCTCAAGAGTCAAGTAGTCCTCTTACACACACCTTTCATTCCGTTCATAAAAACCGTTCTCAAATTTTCCCCATTAACCCTAATAAGAGTCTTAAAAATCATGTAACGAGTCTAAAAATCTCGTAAAAATAAACATTATGCTCGTAATATGGGCATATAATGTGTGCTACCTAGAAATGCTAAAAACACCCCAAAGAATTACTGGATTGCTCTCTTTCGTTTTCCCTTTGTAGTCCATACACATTACACACACAACTGCCTACATACGTGCGTGAAAGTGAAAAGGCCAACACTAAATAATACTAAAATTTTAAATTAGTTTTATGGATCTTCACCATATACATAGAAGAATACTAGAAGGAGTACGACCATCTTCATGTTTTTTCAGTGGCTTGAGCTTTTTCCACATACACATATATTGCACATAACTATTGTAATTTAGCCAATAAATTGTGTAATATTACCTGAACAAAATGACCATAACTATATGAGCAAGTACATACATACCGAAAGAAAGTTAACCATAGATGTAACACAATAGATGTAGATCTATACCTATACGTAAGCGTAATATGCTTTTTTAGAAATACTTATGTACACATATGTATTTATGTGGACCATACTTGCTGACCTATCTCGGGTGTTCACGTCATTTACTCTTCCTTTTCTTCTTAAAGTTGGCAATCTGTACACATTATCTACTAACTACGGCTCACACAGTCATAAAATACAGAGATTTAGGTTCGGAAAACCTTCCTTGAAAAACTGACCCCCTGCCGGGAACTTCAAACTTGAACGGAATAGGTTTAAGGATTTTACGTCAGCCCCTACCTTTACGGCCCAATATCAATATCACTGGTGATAATCCACTCGTCCATTTGCAAGTCTTGAACATGCGAACATGAGCATAATATTTTGTATGATAAAGTACAGAAATACATAAGGTCTGTATGTATGGTCACGATTGTATCATCTGTGTAAGTATACATAGTTATGAGAAGCCTTCAGTATGACAAACTGGAATTTTCACTGAATGACGACACGTACAAAATTCAATAGGACGTCGACAGCAACATTCATAGCTATAAAATATTGTGGTGCACTGTACAACATACATATGTATATTATTATGTAGGTAGAACTGTAGTGGGTAGAGATAGTTCGATACCTCGATGATTCTCTTGACATTTCTCCAGATTTCTTGTGTATGTACAATGTGCATGAAGAAATGCATGTATTATTGTTGTACGCGTATGAGAACTTGTGAATCTTTGGAGCTGATGAAGCTCGAACCTGGTTGACGATGATATGAGCAGAAAGCAGAAGGAAAGCATATAGTAGGGAATAGCCGAGGGAATGCGAATGCAAAGACGAAGACGAAGGCAGATGGAGAAATGCGATGAGATTCTCCTGATGAGATGGGTCGAACTGATAACGTCTTTAAGCAGGAGCGATAACGACATCAGACGCTGACATTTCAAACCTCACTCTCACTCCACCACCCTCGTTCCTCATTTCTTAGGAAAATTGTATCCTTATGTTTTTAAAGTTGTCAATAGACATGGTCTTTATGTTGTACATGTATTATCCTTATTTTTAAGAGTGAATTTCTCCAACATGTTTTCTGATCATACTTGAGATTTAAACTCTCAAACTCTCACTCCCCTTTTCCTTTATGTATGTATGTATGTTATCGAGGGAGAATCCGAAGCAAAATTAAATTCAACGTTTACTTTAGAGGGGGTTCCGGAATTTAGAATCGAAACTCTATTGGTTTTATTAGTAATTTAGTGATTTTTTATTTGTTTTATTTTAGTTTTGCTGCATTTTTATTGTACCTACTTAACTGTATTTATCCTCTGGATTTGACTTTAAAGTTCAGACATAGCTAAAATTTAAATTTAAACGTGAACTACCTGTAATCTCTGGGTTGTAATATTGTGCATACATTGCATACAGTAAAATCTTCATAAAAATACAGAACGATTTCGTTTTGCCTCCTTTCTCATTTATTTAGAGCCTCAAAATTTATAGTTTTCTCGTAAAATCTACGCACGTAAAAAAAGTGACACTGCCTCCTCATTTTATTTTTCCTTGGGCTGCTCCTATTTTTGTCATTGGGCATTGTGCATTGTCAACTTGGGGTAAACTCCATGAGATGTGACATGGAAATTGAAATTGTGTCTTAAAAGTGTTTCTTTTCATGCGTGAGATTCCTCAAGCCCCTACACACGCGTTCTTCTTCACTTTCTGATACGTACAACATATGTAAGTATGTATTACGCATAAGAAAAGAATATCTGTAGTCATAATACACAGACACTTTGGTTGTTAGATAAGTGTGAGTAGCAAGCGAGGAAGCGTCCAAGCCAGAAGCCAGACACGTTTGTTGCTGTGTGCGTTGGAGGCTGCCGTTGAATACCGTTTTACAAGCTAGACTGTTCATAATGTTGTACACAGCAATAAAGAAATAAAAGCTGTCGAACACCAACATGATGTACTAATGTTTTATGTAGAATGTATGGAGACTGACAATGAAGGAGAAGGAGAAGAAAAGAAGACTGGGCAATTGTAATATACTTTTAAATTCAGACAATGACATAAACACATACACACATAAATGTGTGAAAGGACTGGGACTGACCTGAATGTAAGAAAAGGGGCCCATTGGAAGCATTTTGTCTCACAACTTTCCTTGGGGAACAAGGAAAGAAAATTATTATCCAGTAGTACCAGAGTATATATTGTATACTAGTACCAGTCAATACGAGTGGCGAGCCTTCTAAAATCAAAACCAACATGCAAGATACGTCTTGTCATGAAACTGACGATGATGATAATAATAGTACTTAAAATGGTGTCTACCATACATATGAATGTGTGAATGAAAAGGAAGAAAGCAGTGCATAATATGTACATGTACTTCCAACAGTAGTCATCTCAGCCATTCTGGACTTTTTGAATGAGAACTTTTCAAATAAAAGTAGAATAGTCATGGAGCATGGAGAACTGATAAAATCATCAAGAGAGAGTGATAGATACAATCTTGTCTCGATCTCACATCTCCAATCTTAAAAATCCTAACCAAAGACCACAATCTTCAGTTTTCTGATTGAGAAGATGGATTCAAGGATGAGATTTCTTGATAAGATTGATATGGCAATACCTGCATGCAGTTGTATATAGGCCTCTTTCAGACTCTTGCCTTAGTTTAATTTTTTCTTTTCAGTTCTTGGTTTTGTCTTGTATAAAATTTTAGTAAAAATACCACCTTTCAATTTTCAGGCTTCTATTATCAATTATCATTATTGTTTGCTACTAAAGATGTTGGAAGCCAAATTATTGGAAAACATTGAATATTATTATTGTGCTCTGCGGTTATTGTGCAAAATGTATTTGTACAAGAAATAAGGAAAGCTACACTGATTTACGTTTCAGTTCAAAAGTTTAAAGCGCACAGAAGCTGCATTTTATTACTTACACAAATTCAAATCATATGTTCTATTTTGTTTGTTTTTGAAAATCTCCTGAAAATATGCACCAATTCAACATTTTGTACAAAACTTTAGCTTTCATTTCACCAAAAGTTTCAAAAAAAATTTCCTGCAGTTTTCCTTGAAATATAGAATAGAAAAGCTTCGAGCGAACAAAGAGGCTTAACGAAAACTTCAAACATGCATAATTAATGTTCTCATAATACACTTGAAATCATCGTACAGTTTCTCTTCTAATTCTATTCCCATAATTTTGTCAATCCTTTTACTGTGATTGTATTATTTGTAACAGTTCTATAGATTGTCAATAAAAGGATTAAAGTCGATGAACTGAATCAAATGGAGAGACATCCTTCGTGATCTCAATACGGACAACAAATTTCAATTCAACGGCTTAAATAAAGTTAGAACCATTTAGCATTGAAAATTTAGCACAAAATCGACAGATTACTTTCCTTACTGTTTTCCACAAACATGTACGTGTACAGTGTAGAGTATCTACTTCATTGTCGTATCATAGATATTCCCTTTGTAGAGAACAATGCTCACCGCTGACCACTCCATTGTGAATTGAGGCCTCAGACAGTGTGGAAGAGAATGGAGAAT
This sequence comes from Sminthurinus bimaculatus, assembly GCA_034698285.1. NCBI lineage: Eukaryota > Metazoa > Arthropoda > Collembola > Symphypleona > Katiannidae > Sminthurinus > Sminthurinus bimaculatus. The sequence goes on along the minus strand of JAQIVE010001695.1, from coordinate 14,133 downwards.
GTTCAAGCATAATTAGGGATATAAAGGGAGACACGGCGACAGACAGGACAAGACAAGACAACACATAAGAAGAGACGATGACCAAACTGTGAGCTGTACAATATATTATTGTACTTATTATGTACCTACAATGCACAGTAGGAAGGCATGTATTATACATATTTGAATCGTCACCGGCACGCTCTTTCCTTCCCACATCTAATCAGCCGTCAAATCTTAATCTCAAACTGTAAACTGTATGATGTGTTCCGTCTCCTTAGGCGCAGTTTAACATTAGTTTTACACGGAGAGAGTGAGCTTTAGCTTGTTTGTACGTTTTACTTTCTTTGTCGTGTATATATTATGTAGTTTTCGCTCTTAAACAAGAAACCAAGGAGCAAAACAAAGAGCAGCTAAATATCTGTGCTTTGTATATTCTGTATGTTTGTAATATGATTTTTCTAGCTCCAGCTCCAGCAAAGCTTTATACTTTGAGCAAGACAGTAAACATATTACAGACTGATTTAAAATCCCTTGAGCTTTCTCAATTTCTCAATTTGAACTATTGGATGTGGATTTGTATTTGTGTGTTTGGGTTAAAAATTTCCAGCTGCATTTTTTTCTCAGCTTGCCTCCGGTCTCCAGTTGCCAGTAATACATGTACCCGGTCTAAGTGTAAATGAAAAGGAGAAAGAGAGATCAGAGATTGCGATTAGCCAAGATTAGATCAAAGATTTGAGATTTAACGGGAAGGTTATCGGTTTAGAGGATGATTCCTGTGATTTTACATTTTACACATTATATTCTTGTACATTGTATTTACAGGAGCCGCATGAGAAATCCGAAATCTATCAGTAAATCCAAAGAGCTTCGAATATCCACAAAGATATTACCAAGAAACTGATGTATACATAATAAAGAGATGAAAATAAGTTATTGGACAACAACCTGAGGCTAGCAATTCACATTTTACGTATACACATACACATAATATATTATATTGGATTCCCATTGAATGCTGAGCAACTACTGGAATACTATCTTTTGGTAGGCCGTTGCAGTGCATCGTCTATACATGTAAGTATTTGTACAAAGTTTACAGATGAGATTGAGAGATTTTCTTGGGACCCGGATAAGTTACGATTTGGAGAGCCTGAAGATGAGATATACCTTTGTCTAATCTCCGAAGATAGTACGATACAGATAGAAGATGTTTTATGTATTGTGTTTGATCTCTGGTCTTCATTTCTCTTCTTGCCTATCGCAAGATTTGGTTTAGATTCCGAGCAGGCGCTAATGAATGACTCAATAGATGAATGAATGAGTGAGTGAATGATTAGATCAGTGTGGCTCGGGTTTCCCTCAAAGCCAGGCAAAACGTGAATGAATTGGTCTCAATTATGTAAGTATACAGTTGATCTTGATGACCAGAGTGAAAGGTTAATCATCACGATCTGTTGACTATATCTAAAATCTTGAAATAATGTGAGATGAGCGATAGACCTTATTTGGTGAAAACATCATAATTTGTTTAGATAATACATTTGTGAACCACATTTTCTTTTAGTCCTATCTTTTTGGCCGTACCATAGGCACACACAGGCAACTTGTAAGTACACAAAATAACTGTAGAAAAAGACAGATTATGCGTATTCATTTATGAAAGAAGCAACTGAGAGGAAGGCACATTGACTTTTGACTGTTATATCTACATCACTCGTAATACTAGCAATGCTTATCATTTTACATCTTGGCTTGACATTCATCTCCTGGATCTTAAGCTTAATTACCTGTTTATTTTTTGATATCACAACTTCCACTTAATTAATTTTTCGTCATAGACAACTAAGAATCTATGTGTCAGCTTAATAGTAAGTGGTAGAGTTATAACTTTTGAACCTTTTAATTGAACCTAAGATAAACATGTCACACGGTGGGCTAGCAAAAAATTACGCTAAATATGCTCTTGGTAACTAAACAATTTATTTTATGTCATAAAAATATGTAACATACTGCATTTTAGTGCGAAATGTTTTCAACAAAAGAGGCACATGGCACGGTGGACGGCTTGTGGCTGTTTGTGGAGTGCTTAACTGCTCACGCATTTCTGTGGACAAATCAAACAACAATTTGTGAATGTTTTTTTTTGGTTCCGTATTTTGCAAGAACAAACAAAACAGTGAGTGATTGGCTTTGTTAGTTTGGCAAAGCTTAACTTTCTCTCTAAGCAGAAACGACGCCAATGGCAACGTGAGGCGGGATGAGTAGTTGATGTAAACGTGTTCTGAACACACCGGAAATGTAATATTTATATGCATTTTTGTCAGAATGCTTGATAAAAATAATGGTACTATATATATGCACGCCGCATTAATTACTTTTCCTTATCTTCTTTGACTTGACTACTTGTGTGACGTGATATGATACCGTATTATATGCTTACCCACCTATGTTTATGTAACCCATGTTTGTTTGTACAATATGAAATAGATAAAGACGTTACCTTCTTACCCACAATTTATTTACTAGGTAAGTGTTTAATTTTGATACATAACTGTACAATGTACAACTTCCGCTGTTTTGATTGATCTAATCTACAATTTACACTCAACACTTTTGGTCTCTTGATATTTTGGACAACATATAATGTGGAAGTCGATCTATATGTATTTGTATACAAAAGGATTGTTTACAAACAAAACGAAAGAAGACATTGTAACCCATAAACAACGGCTTTTCAAGATATGCCTCAATCAATGAAGGAACCATGTCACAACCTTTTAAATTGATATTGTCCAGCTTTTTCAATAGACTGTGGAGCCAAAATTTTATCACCATGAACGTAGGTACCTTATCAGTAATCACTGATTTTAACCATCAATTTTTGTCCTTATCGATTAAATTCTTGAGTAATAATATTTTGTAATCAAATTTAGATGTTTAAGAAATCAAGCAACAGTGTCGGCCTATCTGTTTCCTTTAGGGTAAAATATTATGTGTGTTTGTTTTTGATTCTCAGATCTTTTGCAAATTCCTGAGCTTTTACAAAGTTTGACTTTGAATTTCGGTTGACGACCCAGCGTCAAGTTTTAGTGTAAAAATGGTAATAAATTATACCTCTATATGGTAGTGCTTTTGTGTCCATTTAAATATGCGCTAAAATGTCGAGAGACTATTGCATTCTAATTGTTGATAATTTGGCATTTAACAGACTTTTGGCACATTCACTGTCATCTAAATTCTACGATAAACACACAGTGCACACAAAGAATGACACTGCAAGGCTTGCATGCATTTTTCATGTTCATATTCATTTGAAGTGTTCATGAAAAATACCTATACATACGTGGACACATAGACAGACGACAGTAAACTGGAGAGACGAGATTATTTGAGAATGCAGTGTAAACTTATACAAACATATTATATACGGATACATAACCATAAAATTGTCTAGGAAAGAGTAGAAGAATAAAAAATTAAATGTTTTCGTCATGTGCCATTACCGTCAAAGTAATATGTGCACAATGTACAAACAAGAGAGACAAATATTGACGGTAGCACATGACGTTTAAGCTCCCAATATAATAAATGCGAGACATGTAATTCAAGTACATATGGATAATGTGTCCTGTGCTTTGTGCACGTATAACCATCTTATATACACGACAAAAGTGTGAGTGCGGCTCTTGCCATGAGCTTGAAGACGGTCTTGAGACGAGGCCTTAAGTGCAACACTTTTAAGTAATTGGTTATAACAGTTGACTTGACATTGCTTTCAAGTCACAATAAAAAAATAACAACCTGAAACAGAGTTCTAATGCAGCAACAATAAATAACAATAATTATACCTAATGCAATTCTTGAGGATGAATGTGCAAACATTTTTTATGTATGCCACATACGAAATCAGAAGCAGGTCTGGACGCTAAATATAAATGCGTTTAAATATATAACTGAAACCTTTTTGATGCTGTCAACTATGGAAAAGAAAAGACACGGTAGGTATTTTATTTTAGAACACAAATGTATAAATAAAATATGATATAACATGCCGCTAATACTTTGCAACGTTTATAAATTATTTATCGTTTTTTAATGACGCGTTGGACCAAACAATTTAAAAAACGATGAGAAAAGTTAGCTACAAATTCTTGTATGCGCATATGCATATTATACTGATAGTTGAAATGCTCATGCCACATTGGAATGACAGGACAAAATCTACTTGCTATTTAAGTACGTACAATGGAGAAGGTCACACGCGGCACGGATCCCTAACATCATCATCATCAACACTCAAATATTTTAACGACTGTCACTCGACAAAAGTATGACTGAAATTTGTATAAATCAATCCTCTCTCAGTCAGCCAGTCTCTGCTTATTTGATACATGCATTACATTTTAACAGCATAATATGTACGCGTGTATAAGTATGCATATAGTTTCAGTTTTCTGTCGAGTGTCGATATTGCCGATTTTGACTGAAAAAAACTTGTTTTTTCGTATTTCAATAAATAAACCTAACTCTACACATGGAAATATTTTTTGTCAAAAATTTACCAATGACTACTGATCCTATTGGGCGAACATTCAGGGCGTTTAAACTTTAAATATAGCTAAAAATGATGATGCATGCATGCATACTGAACCGACTGTTTTTGTTTGTTCCAATTGTGAAATATGAACTCTAATATATGTAATAGGGCATAAAAGGAGTTTCTCGTTTGTTATTTTTATTTTTATTTGAGAGAGGCTGTACGCTGTACGTAATAGATATACATACATTATACATGTACATAATATGCATGTTTATTGTTTATGGAGTTTATGGAGCTGAATGAGACGAGAGCGACTGCAGTGGGATGAGAGAGGAAGTTGGCCCTGGACGTGGAATGATTCGTCGTCGTGTGCTTCATGACGTGACACCATCATTATGATGACCGGATTCACTCATATATTTATTATTCTCACTTCCCTCAATCTCCAGCCCTTATTATACTTATTCACGCTCCACTTGCAATGACAATAGTAATAAATATTACGTGTGGAAAGTCGAGAGTCGGCTCAAATGGCAATCAATGAATGAATGAATGAAAAAAATGCCACTACACAGTACATTACACACTCTGCACTTTTCTCATCTTCTTGGTTCAAGCTAGCTTCCAGCCGTCTGACTGAAAGCGCTATGCATGCAGTCATTTCATCTCATCACATCTCTAATTGTGAATTGTGCCGTAGTAGTTAGATAACTACATATATAAGCACTTGTGTACTCGTGCTATGCAGTACTCGACGTATGCTTCGAGAATTCAAAAACTCAAAACTGCATGTTAGTGTCTACTCCATCCCAATTAATAACATCCGCTCTCCTCTCGTCATTCTTGCGACTCCATTTATTGTCTCCACGGCGATAGCTAAAGCCTTCCATAAGAGTATAAATTGAAATGTGCATGGAACTCAAATAAAGATAAAAAGTGTATGATTTGTACACATTATATCTGTTTTCTGGGAAATTCCACACAGAATAAAATAAATCTTCTACTAGTGCCATTGTAAAAATCGGCATGACTTGTTTTTGGTATAAATGTTTGAAAGACTATTATGAAATAATCTAAATGGTTAGGAACATGACGTTGTTTGGATCAAAAACTAGATACTTGCGTAAGAGTGGATTTTTATTCTCCCGTACGTCGATAGAAATATATTTTTGAAAAATAATACGCCTCATACAGTTTAAAGTATATAGACACGAAATTCAGCTTTTAAATAAAAATTATGAATAAAGCTGTTGTACAGGTATAACTATAGTAACCAATGGACATGCAAAAAGTAACGCCAGGAAAACTAAAATGTACACTAAATTTCTATGTGCACATACTGTATAGTAAAAATATTTAAATGTCATCAAAGCGGTTGTTATTTTGACCCTTGTATTAAACAAGGTATAATATTATGAATGATAATTGATAATAATAATATGGATGCTGAATGTATGAATGGAAGAAGTCGAAATGGGCTGTGGAAAAATATTCATCTGTATTTATTGAAAAGCACCAGACCGCAGCCGCGTCCATACGTGTGTAATGTACATATGCATATACATTGTACATTATACTTCCCTCCATTCAGGGAGCTTTTCATGAACATGTATGTAGATTGTGCAGTTGCACAAAGTAGTTACATATCAGCATGACAACTATTGCAACAGCGGAAATGACCAACGCTGAAAGAGAAGATAGAGAGAGGGTGAAAATATATGAGAGCTGGAGATTGAAAATGAGAGTAAAATGTTAAAAAAACTTTATTGCCATTTGTTTAAAACAATATGATATTGTAAAAGGGGAAAGGGGCGAGTTTCATTTTCGATGTTTTATTTCATATTATGATCTGCATGTACAATGTGCACTGTACATACATTCTGATATCAGAAGCATCTAGAGATGGATGAAATGGATAAAAGGTACGCTTCATCTTGATAATTTCGTTCGGCCCCGTTCTAATCTATATTTTGTCCGAATACTTTACTTTTCTATGGAGTAAAAAACTCGCCTTTGTCTGTCAAAGTTACCATGCTATGCCATTAGCCATTAATCACGGAAAAGGTTAATTACTAGTTTGATTTTGTTGCCGTGAAACCTGGTTATACGCTAGGACTTTTTATCAATTTTTGCAGTATGCACGCAAATCAATCAATCTGATTGAGGCACGCCTTCCTATAAAATAGAGAAAACTTTGCAAATTTGTTTCTATACTCTTGTATCTTGCATGGTCCGTTACTGAATTTAAACAGCGTAGCTTTAAAAACTTTGTCTATGAATAAATTTTAGTCTTTTTTCTATACGTATGTATTAATATTACTAGACAGAATTTGCTTCCTTTTCGGCTTCGTGTTTTGTTATTTATAAACTTACCTCACTATAATATTATGGTTATACATTATTCACAGAGAAATGCGCACGTGTGTCCATTTGCCGGCCTATGACTTTCATGGCATCCACTCTGTATGCTGAATATAAAAGAGAAGTTGAAAAATAAAATTTTATTTTAATAGCCCAAGCTCGCTCTGCTCTCTATACCCTTTCTTATACATACACATAAAATATATGTAGTACGTACATAATGAGAATATGTCAAAACCTTGTATTAACTCTATCGTATTTTAAATACATATTATAATATGCATGCATAATATTTACAATTTACAACGTACATTGTACATACACAGTGATTCTTCTTCAGTGACGCGAAACTCTTCTAAGTCAAACTTGTACTCCACTCAACCCGGTTCTCAACTCTCATTTCAGAGAAACATGCAGAAAAATTTGTGCACCTGTGTGGCACTTTGTGTTTTGTCTCAAGTTTTAAATTTTGACCATTCACTTTACTGAATATTATTCCACGCATACTTATTGTTCAGTACAGGTTGTTTTCTTTTTCTTCTCTTCGGTGTCGTTGTATCCTTCCTTTTCTTCGCCTTCAATATACATACCTCCGTTTTCTTAGTCTTGGTCGGCATAGTGGCGAGACTTTGGAGAGAGGAAGCGAGATGTATTCCCCCCTCAAAAACGTGGTCGCAAATCATCATGTGAATGTCTTGGAAGGGCTTGAAAGATGAGCCAGTACCATACATATTAAATACAAGCAGATTTACTTCTTCTTTCTTTCTTTCGTTTCGTTTCGTTTTTTCATCCCATTACCCATTAATATGTATCTTAATATGGATAAACATAAAGTCCGGCTGCACTCAACTCTCAATATGTAGACTAAGTAAAGTCCTCACCAAACAAAACGCAAGGCAGGAACAAGAGCGGCGTTAGCGAGTCACTCCGAGTTAAGTGTGAGTGACTAACTGAATATACATATTTGTTCTCGGTGCATACACATTACACATGTATGTATGTATGTACGTATGTATGTGCAAGACAAAAAAAGGTTTCGAATCGGAATTGAAACAAGTGGTGAGTTTTTCGTTAAGAGCAAGAACAGAACTGCCCAGAAGAAGAAGAAGAAGAAGAAGAAGAAGAAAAGACCAAGAAAAATAAAAAAGAGTAAAAGACCAAGATGAAGATGGAGAAAAAAGAAGGTAAAGTACTTCGGTGTCTCTAAAACATTATGACGGGACGGGATGAAACTGCATATTCTTTATATGCTTATACATGCACTAATACGTATGTATGTATGTATGTACGTTGTACGTTTTTGTAAGTGTAATACGCGTTTGGATTGACGATATGTCCATGTCATGCATAATTCAAGTCTACAGACGTAACTACATACATACATAGATTTTTGCTTCAGGCTCCACTGTTTTACCCTATAAGCATATAATACAATACATGTGATTATGTATTATGTATTATACATACTTGCATCTCTGGATGGGATGAGATTGGATTGGATAGGATTCGAGTGAATAGTTCAACTTGTTACGTTGTAATTGTATGAGTTATATGTTTTACAACTCCGCTATATACACATATTACAGGGCATGAAGAAAAAAGGCCGTAGTAGTTGTGTTCCCACGATATTGCTGGTGATCTGCGATAAAAACTTGAGAGAACAAGAGAGAGAGAGAGAAGGAAAGAGAGAAGGATAGGAAAAAAGAGGGAGAGTAAGTGTGTGTGTCAACAGGTTCGAGGGAGGAGGTATCCTTTCCTCGTCCTCGGCCCTCTCCAAACCAAACCATCGCCGCTCGCATCGCATCATACACACTAGAGATGAGCTCGGGACGAGATCGAGACTCTCGACCATTGCTTGAAGTCGGGATGAGAAGGGACGAGACGGAATTTAGATTCTTCGGAACGGGACGGGATGGATTTTGAATTTTTTTTGGACTGGTATAAACAACGAACTAAAATTCTGGCCTTTGTCTTTATCCATAAAATGGATTTTATGGATAAAGAAAGTTATTTTGCGGAAAACGTAAAGTTCGGTTCCGGATGGGACGGGGTGAAAAATTGAAAATCCGGGATCGAGACCGGACGGACAACGTGAATTTCAAGTTCGGGTCGGGACGCAAAGGACGAAGTTCGTGAGGGACCCAGAACCTCGTCCCGAACTCATCCCTAGTACACACACACACCGGGCTTGTGGTGAATGTCGAGGAGTAAAAGTGTGGGAAAGGATGCAATCACTAACATACCATAGGATTAAACTTACATTACTATAGATCCAATATACGTATATAGATCTGCGTATAGGCATTTTAGACCCAGACACACGCAGATACATATGTACAAAAGAGCCAGAACACTTCACTTTGGGGTGGCGTACTTTGAACAACGAGCACATATGTACATAATATGCGCTCGGAGCGAACGCTCTTTATTTTACGTTCCCCTACATACACGTCAAGTGCATATCATTGAATTGAATGGAATTGAATCTTGTTTCCATGCATGATGCATTCCTTTAGGTTAAAAAGCAAAACGAAGACGAGCAACGTATAGAACAACAAGTGGATTGATATGTGTTGGCGTGTTTTCTCCGACTCTGTTCTATGTACCTGTTCCTCTTTCTTTCTCTCTCTCTCTCCTCTTTCGGTATCTAGTATGTATTCTTACTCGAAACTTCAACCTGTCCGTTAGTTTGCCTTTTATTACCTCAAGTGTACGCGTATGTATGTATGTGGTGCGAGATAATTTAGGAATTCAAGGGCTCTGTGCGTGTGTTTATGGATGTATACATATAATAATAATGATGCATCTATCTATCTATATTATATTATAGTATACATAATATATTATAAGTAATATTTGTGTCTTATGTCTGATGTCTTACAGCCATGAATATTGATGTAGCTGTGTCCGCTCCGCATGACAGAATCATGTAGGAATTCCCTGTTCTGATTGCTCTCATGTTCTTACTTTTGATCCTCAATCCACTCTTTTCAATAAATATCATTCAAAGCAGCAGATAGTCCCATTTGTATGCACATGTGTGTGTATGTGGATCACGAATAAAAAACCATGTTCCAACTTCAATCCCCTGAGAATTCAACAGTTGACCGAGTATCAGTATACATAATAAAATATTCACTATCCAGGAAAAAGAGATGTCAGCTAATTTTTAGACAAATTATGTAACACGGATATAGATCAATAAATAAATCGGAGAATAGAATTCCATGCATACTTTCTGAAGCGATTGGATAGCAAACTCCATAACAAGTTGCAGGAATGTTTCAAATAGATTAGAGTTATTTATTGTTTCTTCATATTTTGTAAATATAAAATATGATGTGGGTTTTAACATATTAGGGGAGTTGCACATTGCCCATGCTGGAATAAGACTAGACTTGTCGCATGATACAATTCATAAATTTCCAGCAGTCACTTTTGAGGTTTTAAAGTCTTAACCTATCATAAAAATATACTATATTTTGTATACATGTTCTAAAGTGATCTTGAGTCACAACTTAAAGGGTGTGTAAATTTACTGTATAAACGAAAAAAATTGTAGTGTAATAAGTGTGACAGGGCATCCGCTATTTCACCTTAGTTTGTGCTTGTTGAATGCATGAATTCTGTTCGTCTGTCTGTCTGTCTATCTGTCTCTGCTTGCTTTCTCTACCTTTTAATTTTGATTTTTAATGGAGTAGGATACCTCTTGAGATATTACTGTTGTTGTTGTTATTGTTGCCGTCACTGTTGATTGTTGTACTCGATGAATCTGGACCAAATCCAAGACGACTGTCTCGTCGGGGGGTTAGATCACAAGAAAAGTTATTATTAATGACTAATGAACCTTCTTTTTCTTTGTTTTTCAGCTCAATGCGTTGAATACACACAAGTTTATAGTCTCAATCTTGTATGTATATCTGTTGATGCATTCCATTCCGCGACTTTACATTTGTATTCTCAGTATTAAGCAATAAAACTTTAGATTCGATTGAGGACTTGAATACTAGATTACGTTTTTTCCTCAAAATTGTAAAGTAATCTTTTTTCTGCAGCATACATAGTACAGATACATACATATAAGTAAAAGTTCACAAATGAATGTGTGTGCATTTAAGCCAAGCCCTTTGTGCTATTAAAATATGCAAAAATGCAAGAATTTAATGTGTATGCATAATATGACTTTTTTTTCGCAAGATTTCTCCTCTGATGTAAACATGAGAAGACTGTCAAGATCTTTTATAGAGTCGCTTTGACGATACATAATACATGCATAATGTAGATGCAACCTAAGAGAATCAATAAAATGTGTACCTTTCATAAAATTGAAGGAATTGCGATTGACTATTCAACTATTTTATTGTATTTTATTATGGAGACTCAAATAAGCTATTGAAAACTAATAGAGGAAGAAAAAAACTATTGACTATATAGACAGACAGGCAGACAGATAGGTTGAATGAGAATGAAAACAGAGACGTAAAAAATCGATGGGAATTATGAGGATGAGGAATGAAAGGGTTCGCTAAACAGGAGGAATTAAATTCAAGATGACACGGATAGCATCTCGCTCTCACTCTCACGCTTTTCCCATCTTCGTTCTCGGCATCTTCTTCTTCGTCGTCGTTCCAATACCCTACCTCAGCTCAGCTCGTCGTCGTCAATCGTCGTCTTCTTTTCTTTTCATTACATTTATTATTCTTGGTCTTCTATGGTCTGCTCCTCATCGTATGCATACTATAAACCGATTGTTTGCGTCTATCTGTGTGTGAGAGCATACCTCAAGTTTCGAGTGCCGCTGAATTGTCTTTTAAATTCAATGTCATTCCGTACCGTGCCAAAGCTGAGGCTTCACCGCCATCACATGTACTTCTGAATCAAATTGTACAATGCGTGTATGCAATAATTATGCACGTATTCTGTATATTATACATACTTGTATTTATATTTATCTGCGTAATGTGATGGAGACAAAACGTCCTCTTATTGCTCTGTCATTCCAAATCGACTGAAAGACGGCAATGGCAGACGACTCTTTTCTTCATCATCCTAATCTTTCCACTGTACGCTACTCTTTACTCTTCTTCTATCAGATGTCTTTTTCTAATTCAGTAGTGTATGAAAAAAAATCATGCATACACTGACCATGGCGAAACGTAAGATGATGATTTTTCCTCTACTTTTTTCATCCATAGTAATTACTATAATATAGTCATGATATTATAAAAAATATTATAAAGCAAAAGGGAGCAATTTTCACAGATTAGTTATAAATAGCTGGAAGATAAACAACAAGTATGCACCACAGTTTTCTTTAGTTAACATTGCAATGACAATGACAGTCGTGTTGATTCTTACTGCTTATTGGTAGTTGTGCCTGAAAACAAGGTGCAAGCCCAGCGAAGAAGCGTGCAGATTGTAAAATGAGTGACTTTGCATAGAATTCAAATTCAGGCAAAAAAGGCTGTCGAAACAAATGAGGCTGTGAGTGCAGAACATTTCTGCAGTTTTTCAATGTCAGTACAATGTGAGGGTAGCTGCACGTTTTTGAAGTATTAAGACCTTGAGTGGTAGATATAAATATTACGTGGTTGCATATTTACATAGTTTTAAATTACATGTATCTAAAAAAGCATAAGTGCCTTTTCCCAATCATGGAACTTTTCTGAAACAACGGGAAGATTTGCAATAACCAAAAAGTGCAGCGAGCAAATATGTAACTGTTAGTCTTTAAGGGGTATGAATGCTTAAATAAGGCTCAATTAGTTACTGATCTCAAACGTTGATAAATTAATTTGATTTTGTGTAACTAGTCATATTATGTAAAATCTTTGTGGAAAATTCCAGAAAATTACGACAAAAAGAGTAGAAACATTTAAAAAATAAAAGTCTTTTGAATACAAATGCGATGAAGGTATACACATACATGCATAATATGTTAATGGTCATGACTAAAAAGTTTCATATCATCATCATCCTGATCCCATCCTGACTCTACCATTTTCTCCCACTCGAAAATAGGATACTTACTTTTACTTACTTAAATAATAAAGTAATGTAGCGTACCAGCCCTATTTTTAATTCCTAATTCTCACAGATCGTCTACCATGACCATGACTCGGTGAATTGTGAATGGAGCAAGTGGAGATTGTATTTGTATAGTAACACAACAATCAACATGCGTATCTGTATCTGAACAGGCCGTCCTAATGCAGCAAAGAGTGACATTATGGATAAATATTGTGGGGAGAGAGAGAGGAAGGATGTTGGAGGGAATCTAATGATGGATCTCTGTCACTGCCCATTCTCCATATTCACGTTCATTGTGTCTGTGTCCTGTCTCTGTATCACATACATATGTATATGCATATCATGTCGTTTTTTAAATCTATATAATATGTACATATAGTGTGTTTTCATGAACGCAGGTATTTGCTCATGATAGTGATAATAATAAAATTTGAAATACATGATTTAATGATAAATTCTTATACTCTGTCGTACCTGTATGCATATGTAGATGGACGCAAACTTATTCTGTCTGCTTATGCATGAGGGGCGAAAAGAACAATTTTGAATTCCCAACATTCACAGCATCAGATAAATTTCATTGTTAAGGCCCAGCTATATGTGTGTGTGTGTTTTGTTATGCAAGATAATAGAAGGAAATGATCCCCTTTTGTATTGTAATGTGACCATCTCACAACTCTCTCCCTACCAATATCTCTATAGGGTTTTTTTTATCGTTATATGTGTGTATCGCCTAGTGTGCATATTATGATATTGCTGTTTGCTTTCGCTTGACGCCTTAACCACGTGAAGGCTTTATATCATTATCAAAATCTCTAATGGAGTTCAAATGATTCAAATTTGAATTTTTATTTTGATACTAATAATATATAGCAAGGAGAGTTACAGCGTGAGAAAATGTTTTGTGTAATAATTACTCTTCAAACTGACTGTCTGTCGAGGAGTTTGAAGCTCCAGCTCATCGTCCATGCTCTTTTTATGCACCTTGTTACTCTATTTCTACTGCTGGCATTGTATTGTAAAGGCTAATTTGTACAAACAATTATAACATACGCAAAACAATTGATACACGCAATAGTACATACATAACATGTCTTAAAAGTATCTTTGCCTGCTCTCGCTATTTTGAATTACTGTTGCAGAAATATTTCGATGTTATTGAAAATTTTGCTAAATTCCAATTAAAGCTTGGGGAAAACATTTTGTATCGCGTAGATGGG
>JAQIVE010001694.1:0-23360 GCA_034698285.1 Sminthurinus bimaculatus | reverse complement strand
ATTAGCGGTGATAAATCGCTTTTTAAATACCTATAAATGTAAATGTGGCTTTCACTGCAGTTTTCTTGCACAAACCTATCAATTATTTCCTCAGCATGTTAAATCAGCATATCACCTATATTGTGTATAGTTCGACACTTAATTAAATATTGATGTACATAATATGATATTGCTACATATTTAACGTTTATTCACAAAGCAAAGAGCAGCGTATAATATAATCCTAAAAAAGTGGCGATAAAGCTGAAAAGTATTTGAAAATCCAAAGTCAGACCATGCTCAAAATCCGCAGTCATATTAGCCAATGTAGCTTGAAGTAGCTGCAAAAATACGAATTCTTAGTGCAATATATCTAGCATGTAATTGATATAACAGATTGATTGCGTAGCTCAATGCGTCCATTGTAAACATAATGGTTACAAACGATGTGTGAAAGGAAATTCGTCCTTTGTATTGTATGTTTGATAATCTGCCCTTACATGCATAAACTTTATATAAACAAGCATATATAGATATGTACAATATGCGCACATTAAGATGATATTGAATAAATTGCAAACGAGAAGAAATGAGAGAGAGAGAGCGAGAAAAGAGGAAGAGAAAGCAATTCTCCCCACCCATTTTTTGTTCCACCGGAGTAACAACCCAATAGATTATATGTATAATATAGCTTGCTTCTACTCCAGCCCTATGGCTTTCTGTTTTATGAACCGTAGGAAAGCCTTGCATTTATCCATTTAACCATAAAAAGTGCAGACACATCATACTATGTATATACTGAATACGCCTAGGAGCACAAGAAATTTTCTTTTGTATAGGTTTTGGAGATTTTACTACGTACAATACCTACAATATTTGTATCTGCATACATATATTCAAAATGTCTCGCAATATATTTGTGCGGAAAAGCAGTCTGCAGTTTACTACGTGTATGTATGTTCTAGATAAAAAGTTTACTGATGAGTTTTCAATGCTTGTAGATTTTACTGCAGGAAATTTACCAAAACTTGTTCATACTAAATACGCTCAATAAATTATTCTATGGCATATTTTGTGCTATCTCTACTTTGATATTTGTTTTTGATGAAGCTTTTGTCTCACTGTAAAAAATGCAAAGAATTCGGATTTTATGGAGAATTGGGCAAAATTTTGACAAAATAAAAATGTTTTCTTTTTTTACTCTGTAAAAATGTGTATATATTTTATAGCCTGTAGCTCGATCTGTATAATATCAGTGCTATCTATATAAATGTGTAACACGCCCGTGTTGGAAGTAGGACAGACCGATACTTGTGTAGTAAAAGGGAAACAGTAAAAGTAACCGATGGACAAAGAAGGAGGAAAAATTGAGAGGGTATATCTAACCACAAGCCGAAGCCAAAACACAAAAGCGAAGAAAGTAAAAAAGAGAGCCGAAACCATGAAAAATTCGATTTAGAACTCGGTTGTGAGTCTCTGCACACGCCAGTGGAGAATGAAAATTCTTGCCTGAGTTACATAACTAATATATATGTATAAGCCCTGGAGGATAATTCATGTAAAGATGATGAAACAGAGAAGATAAAGAAAACGGGAGAAGACAGCTCATTGATGGAAAATTCCTTTCTCCATCCTCCTGTCTCCTTTTTGTTCTACTTGAATTTCACTGCATGTGAGAACAAGTGAGAACATTGTTCACACTTGTACACTGTACACTGATGTGTATGTGTAATATGTAGATAAGCAATCGAATGCCACTAAACCGAACCGAACCATCAGACCAGTCAAAAACTATCCGCTAACATCCTGTTACATGGAGTGAAACAATCTATTCATGGAGCTCTCTTGCGCTTATTCTATTCAATTCAATTCTGGAGGCGTCGGACGTCAGTCCAAAAGAAAAAAAATAGAGAAAGTCTATATTTTGTACCCATCTATGTATGTACAATGTACACATACATGCACCTTTTATATTTTTACAGCTGTTAAAAAATCGTGAGACCATTTCCCTTGCTTCGTCTTTTACTACGTTGTCACTTGGTAGACATTTGAATTGAACTTGCTCGAAAGATCTATCTATCATGGCATGTGCTCAAAGTACATACATAAATGTGCATGTCTATTTTCTTGCCCTTGAGTGGTACACTTGGTGTGGTTGAGTATCTTGCTGCACCATTTTGTGAGTTCTGAGCTCAATGGCTGTTCTAAAACAGCGTTGTGGCTCTCAACTAAATTGGAGGAAGAAGAGCC
Organism: Sminthurinus bimaculatus; assembly: GCA_034698285.1. Classification (NCBI taxonomy): domain Eukaryota; kingdom Metazoa; phylum Arthropoda; class Collembola; order Symphypleona; family Katiannidae; genus Sminthurinus; species Sminthurinus bimaculatus. Next base: position 21,131 of record JAQIVE010001694.1, on the reverse strand, counting down.
AGAAGGAAGAAAATGCGATTAAATTCACTCCATCACTCATTCACTTGTCTCTCTGTTTGGCATTTGATACGTATACTTATAGTAGCAAAGACGCAGCAGGCTTTAACTATACTGGCAACTTTATCTAATTTTGTACTGGTAATAATAGCTCTAATTTAGGAATTTCAGTCCGGCAAGTGGGAGTATGGCATGAAATAAAAGAAGTGGATATTAAGGCCAATATTTCGTTGAAAGTTTGATTCAAATCATTTCATTAATTCATAGTTCATTAAATAGCCATAAATACTAAATTACGTCATGACGTCAGGCATTCGGGTAAAAGTTGGATTTTACGCTCATTCTTAAATGAATCCCATCCAAATACATAACTACATCGGTTCATTCATAATTTTCATTATGTATAGATATGCGGTAGAGAAAGCTATGTGAGCAATCTCTCGTTGTCTGATCGTGTCTTTATTCTCCTTATTATTTCAAAAACTCAATAAAATACCAAGAAATAAGGTTGCAAAGAACAAATACTACAAATATTTTTGAAAAATACTGTATTTAGCTGTTCAACCTCTGCATGGTGTAATCTCATGATCTTGATGCATGAGATTTATAATAACGTACATTTTCAGAAATCGACAGCCTATGTACAATGTATACAGTGACAATTGTTTTTATGTAACAAGAATATTGTCATTATTGGTGTGATGATTCTGAGCTTCTGCCCCATGAATCATGAATTGTTCCATGCGTCGATGATTTCCGCTCCAGTTTCTGAGCACTATTGTGTACAGTGTACTCTTTACCTTTCTCCTACGTCGTATAAAATATGGTCTGGGTTTATAAATACACTTTAGAAAATTAGTTGATGGTTTTCATTGAGCCTCATATATAACCCCAAGTCCCATTAACTTATTCGCCTCCGTCTTTAGTATTACGACTTATGTGAGTACATGGTACAGTCTACTTTGTTTATAAACAGCCAAGACCACAGTTAAGTTGTGGTAAGTATCCTGAATTTCATGGTATAGAAAGGTCCTCTGAGACTGTGCATTAAACATAAATACACAGATATTTGTAATATGCTTATTGTACACACACATACTTTCCTTATTACTTTCCTTGCTCACAACATAGACACTACAGACTGCAGCTTCTCCAGATTTCTCATTCATATTTTCCATTAACTTCAAGGACGAAGGCAGGGAAGCGTAAAAGATGAGCACCGTAACTAATATGAACTACATACGTAACACAAATTGAGATTGAGAAGGAAGATACAGATCTTGAAATCCTCTGGAGCTTTTCATACAGACCATGAAACACAAGAAATGCAAATCCACAGACGCACATATGTACACAAATGAATACGTACAGCACCAAGTGCAGTTACAACATCAAGTTATAAATTACTCACAAAAGACTCCAACGTCAGCATTAGCACAATAACTCAACGAGTCAAACAAGAACCAACAAAATAAGGGAAGTACATAGACAGAAGCATAAAGTAAGAACTCTCGATTGAATGCATACATGATGTAAACGTCTTTTGACTTACTTGAGACAGTATGTACATTGTACATCTTAACTCCTTTTCGCTGTACAGTACAGTGCAAAGCTGTGTGTAGAATAGTAAATGTTGATGCGAAATAATAAGAAAAAAAAGAACAAAAGGGCTCCAGGAGAAAAAGTAGAAAGTATAGGAGAAAGGAGAAAGAAGCAGAGAGAAAAAACTTGAGCAAATAATTTAAGTTCGTCCAAAAATCGCCTTGCTTGTGAGTTTTAGCTAAAGAAACTTTGCACGTATCTCGCCGTGAAGATTGGACGGTAAAATTCAATTTACTCAAGATTGGTGTGCGTGGGCGTTGTGGTCCCTGGATAATAAGAAAAAGGGATTCGTGTCCTTGTATCTCCATGCAGATGCAGGCGACAGACGACATAATCACCTGCTGAGCCGAGCTGCTTCCAATTTGATCTTTTGACAAACTACTCACTCCTCACTGAATTGCCAGCTCTTCACTTCAATGAATCCCACTGTGTAGTTATCTCACAGCATCAGTGCAAAAAACTGGATTATGTTCATACTATCGACTTTGGAATTAAGACGGCCTCCAGGGTCAAAAACTATATTTTTTACAAGGCTTTAAAGGATGGAAACGGAAGGCGGAAAGCTGCAATGAAAATCTCAACTGGAAGATTAAAATTTCTCAAGAATATTAATAGCTAGCAACTAGCAAGCGTGACTGACCTTGAAACGCAGCTTCGTTTCCTTTCTCAGATGAGTAAAGCTATCTCTGCACGAAACTTGAAAGGTTTTACTTGAGTTCCTTATAATTTTGACCTGTGACCTTTTCAAGCAGCATTAAAAGAAAAACAACAGCTACTGGTATATGCACTATACACAATATACCAGTACACACATCCACTGTTCCACCCTCACTTTCATCCGACTTTCTTACTTTGCCTTAGATGTTGCATGCAATTGCAAAGGTTGAGCTAAAAAGGAAATTGAAAATGGAAAATAACAATGCAATGCGCAGTGCAAGTCATAATTATGTTTTATGTATGCATAATAATGCATACATAAAAATCCTGTTTACTTGCTCAAATCTTAACCCCGACATCTTAACAACACACGGATTTGACTCCTGCTCTTTCGGCTTTCAAGCTACATCCTTTGTGGGTTGCGGCACATCCACAAATAGAATCAAAATGCGATAGGATACAATACAATACTGTACAAGGGGCATGTCCAGAGGCAAACTCCACATCCGCATCCATATGTTTTGTTTATGGAACGCCATTTTCTCCGCCGTCTCTACGGTTTTGAACGTACTTGTGGTTAGTTTCATTTGGTTTATCTCGTCTTCATTCAGCTCTTCCTTGCTGATGATAATACCCATTACCAAAACTTTCACCTTCACAGAACTTGAAAAACTACATCCACACATGCATGTATGTATACCTACCTACGTCAAAAGAACAAGGGCAAGGCAAGAAACAAAAATCGGAAACAAACAAGCTGGAGAATAAAGTTATCTCACTGTGCTACTTGTTACACCAAAACAGATGAGAATTTCAACTTGGAGAGGAGGAGTTGAAGAAAGTGAAACCCGAGGAAAGTAAATCCAGCCGAAAAAATAAAGTAGACGGAAGCCTCAAAAGAAAAGGCAAGGAGGTAAGCATACACAAATAAATATATATAGTGTAGACTAACGTGCGGAGCAATCATCAGAGACTAGAATAACGCCTACATGCATAATACATAATAAAGAACCATGCTGATGTCACACACATACATTTACGAATAAAAATCTGACTTGGCAAAAACAAACTTTCTGCCGTGCTAATGCACACACGGCGAAGTTGGAAGTATAGAAAAAAGTTACACGACGTAATTTGTAAACGACACTCATCTTGACTCGGAGTGTGACTGACGACCAACGTGGACCTGTGCTTATACATATGTGTATTGTGTATATTGGTATCTGCATTTGTGTGTCTGCAATGTCTGCTCGGGTTTTCTCCACAGATTTTTCACTTCACCAAACTCATTTCATGCGAGGCAACCTAGAGTGGGAGAAAGAACGAGAGTTTTCGTCTTGTGATTCTTTTGCCTTTTCTATACTTCTTATTCTTCTTCTACACACTATTCTACATCTCGCCGTATGTGTGTATTGCAAAACTGGCTGACTGACTGACACACTCATTCACCATTTTAAAAGACTTTTACACTTTTACCCCCAACACAACTGTTGAACAGAACAAGGACGAGAAAAAGTGTGAGCGCGAAGAGAAGAGCTATCAGAAAAAGTTTCGAGGGGAAAAATTTCTTCACTTTATAAATCACATCTCAAGAATACTTTCTTGGCGTATTTCATATACATACTCATGTACACATAAGTATAGTGTACAGTGTACAGTACATATCCATCGGTTTCCTTCTATTGTGTTAGCGATAACAATCTGTATGCAGATATATATTTTCCGATGAAATCCAATCCATTTTTCAGTTCATAATACATTTGACGTTTGGAGGCTTCTTCTTCATCTCCGCCAGCCTTTAGTTTGAAAGGGGAGAGAAAATAATAAAAGATGACGAACGAACTCAAGACGGAATAAAAGAATGGAGAAAATGCTTTTCTTGATGTAAAAATAAAGATGTTCATAGCTCGTGGATGATGATGATGGTAAAAGAGTCATGTACTGATATACATAGGGGAACTTCGGTAATGTTGCTTTTATTCTTCTTTTCCATTTCAAAACATCTCCATTATTCTTGTTATTATTATTGCTATAAGGAAGGAACTTGAAAACTTTCAAGTCCCTCTTTGTTATTCAAGGACTTGCGACATGTCTTGTAAATGCAAGCTTCAAGCATATTCCTATGTTTGAGCATTTTTGCATACAAATATCGAGGATGAATACGTTATAAAACGTTATATTTTAATACACAACACAATAATACAGGGGTAACTGTTGCAAAATTTCTACCTATAACAGATTATTTCCATTCCCAATTTCTAAACAAATTTTTGTATTTTAATTACGGTGGAATAGAAAATTAAAATCAAAGCTTCTATTGTTGTTGGATTTTTATTCGATTGAAAGTCAAATATCGACTTTACATAAAAGGAGGATTTACCGAGTCAAGCATATTTGTTGCCATTGTGTTGTTTTTGTAATCACCTTTTGGTAGGGAAATTCGCTAAATGTGGTATAGTTATAAAAACATTATTTTTTTCCTTCTTTGTTCTCCATTTAGATGTTAGATGTATGCAGAACTATCGGCACAAAAGTCTAGATCTTTAAGTATGTGCCTTGATTTTTTCAAACCTACTTTGGAATAATGAAGATTTCCACACAATCTTCTTCAGGCTGGAGAGAAACACGCTGTAATTACAACAGCTTGTCGTTGTACATTATATTAACATGTAACTAACATACAATGTAGGCAAAACGTGACGTTGCATTGAATTAATGCATACCTATTATCTATTAACTACATTCCATATATTATAAACTCTACAGTGTGGAGTGTGTCTGCATTATACACTTTTCCCCGTAGTTCATTCAATATTGTTAAGTTTTCATGGCTAGCAACTCCTATATCCTATACGTGTATCCGTTCAATAGACGTTTGTGACTGGTTTTAATTATGAAAGAGTTAACAACAAATAATGCACTTTAGTCAAACATTAGAGGACTTGTTTAACCAATCGATCGCCGTCATAATTTTGGCTTAAACCACATTTTCGATGAAAAGGCTCCCGCTGATGAAGATTATGAAAAGGAGCTGCATCGTAATAATACTATAGCCACGTGAGCCTTTTCGCTTTAGGTAGACAAACACTACAAACCTGAAGACGCAAGTTGGTAATTTAGTTTTAGCTTCAGTTCAGAGCAGTGAAGAACGTTTAATACTCGCAGTTCTTGAAAACAACTTGAGTATTTTACATACTATGTATGCATATACATTATACATAGTTTGGAAAATTTGCGTCTTTCGTCGTAGATTGGCAGTAAAATGAGCGAGCCTTTTCAACGCCGATTATCATAAAGCAATGTCATTAACATTTCTTAACAAGAAAAAAAGGAAAGTAGGGCTACACCACAGGAAAATAAATTGTGTAAATATGCACACCAAATAACTAAAGCAAAAAAGATAACAGTCAATTGTCAATATTACAGTATTTATCTTGAGGCCTCACACTATTTAGCTGCACCATACCTATAGTTCTTCTAGTCAACAGCAAGCTAACTCGAATTGAATATTCATAATATTATGCATACTAAATGTGTTTGCTTTCAATACTATATATTTTTGCTGAATTATGTGTGAGAAAGCCGACACGTTGCCGCTGGAATAGGAATAAGGGTTATACATGCAGCTAAGGAAGCGTCGACAGTTTATTATGTAAATAATAAATGCTATGCCAAATGCAAATTTGAGCCAACTTGTGGCTGGCAATGACGTCCAAAGACACCAAATCAATATGAACTTGAGTTCAAGTCGAGTTGAGTTAGTAATCCCAGGGTATGATATCGTCATTTTGCACAACTCCTTCAATTTACATGCTTCTTTCACATACATTTTCCCAAAAAGCAATTTACTAAATTAATCAATAACGACTGTATAATCGCATAATACACTGCCCTGCATTTTGTGTCTTGTGTATATCAATGTAAATGCATACATATACAATACATTTAATTACGTAATTGTCTTGTGCATGGTATGATATAGAATATCTACATAGGTAGTATGTATGTGACTACAGGTTGATGTACTAGAGATTGTGGATTTTTAGTTCAAGATATGCAGTGACAGTTGATGGAAAATTAAAGAAAATTCTTTATGTTGCTTGACAGTCCAGAATTACCTTTTCCAGCTAAATATTTTAGTTTTCAAAAAGATGTTTTTATTATCACTCCTTCTACAGTCGAAAGCGATGGTGACTATTTGTTACTTATTTTTACGAACTTGCTGTGTCAGTCATTATGACGACCCTACGTTATATACATGTCTCTGCTGTATAATTTACAGCAGTTCAAAAATTCCAAGCGGGAATGTCAAGAGGTAATGGAGAAAAAATAAAAATGTCTGTCAATTCGATCAGAAATAGGCTGTATCCTGCATCGTGTGAGGACTTGCCATACGTACGTCTATAACCAAGTTAGTTACATAATACATAATACATTATATGTATATGCAATATAAGTCAGCATTCGACTACTCTTTTATGTAGGTTCATTTAATTTTGATGGCTTGACACTGACACAGAACACGTATCATGTGTAAGGAGTTACGATACGAGCTCAGAGCTGTCTCCTGTCCACATAACCGAACATCTCAACACTCAACACCACCTCCAATTCTGTTCCAATTCCCAGTCCCCAGTTGTCATTTCTCAAGTTCAATGTCTATTGTACACGAGAGTGTGTGTGTGAGAGCACAGTGGGCCTATGTATACCACATTCACATCCATATTATGTGTCTACTAAACTACATTAAACTCTATTACATAGAGAGATATGTGTAGAGTAGAGTATAGGAAGGGCGCAGAAAAGTGTGAGAAAGGCAGAGGAACGAAGAATGAAAAGGTAATAGGATGTAGAAGTTGGTACTTATCCCCAGTGACTAGATATAAACCAGAGAGGACAATCATCTAAGACAAGTCTTTGAACCATAAAACACGAAACACAATATCTCTTGAGCTCTCCTCGTATGCATGTATCTTGACCCACAATGCTACCCGTGTGGAACCCACTTTGGTATACTTTGGTGTATTTCCATGTTACTCTACCTATTACATAACAGCTGTAGTACTAACAGCACAACTACCAGTCAATTGATAGAGAAATGTACATACCTCGATGTTCCAAAAACTTCAAGTACTTTGTAGCTTGTCCGATGAGCTACCGATATTAATTTGATGTATTTGGCAAAAGTATTTCAGAAAATTCCACTTATAGTCCTTTTTATTGTCAAACTGAGGTACTACTAAACTATCCTAGAATGATAGCAGGCGCTTTTTTCCGTTTGTCTATTTGTACAGTGGTACAAAAATGAGTGCCTTAAAGTTCTAGCTACCTCTGGATTACTAAATATTATAGCCAAAATAGCCTCCCCATATGACATTTTTTGGAAATTAGAAATAAATTCTACCGGTATGATATCTACATTCTCTATATCTAAGTCACGTAAAAGTTGTTTCTAAATAGTCTCAAGTCTTTATGTTTGCTACAGCAGATATTGTAGAAAGCAAACCGAATGCCGTAATCAAATGGATGTCGATGTACAAAAAATATAGAATGGTTAAAACTGTCCAAGCGTCCAAATTCCAAATAATTCTACTGCCCGTGTATTCAATCTACAGTTGCTACAGATATACATTTCCCAAAATTTATTACAAGTCCCATTGAAGGAAACGGAAAAAATGACCTTGGTGAAATCTCAAAGGAAAATGGGAAATGTATTTTACACATAAAGTATAATGGGAAATACGAACAAAAACTACAAAATAATTTCACATTTTGCCGAAAAATACTGATTTTTTGTACTTCCTCTCCCTCTCTCTCTTCCTTTTTCTTTCTCTTGGACATTGGAAATAAATACATAAATAACAGCAATCTAGACCAAGCGCTTTCATCAGTGGGAACCGCGAAAAGACTTTTTATGTACATAATATGTGTAATGTGTAATGTATACATTCTATCTATATTCTACATATATGCTTGTTTGTGTTTACTTATAAAAAGTTTATGAAACGAACGTGGACAATGGGCGTCATAAAACTAACAGCTTTCCCGTCAGCTCCTTGCGCCAACTTGACACACACAAAAGATTTCTCCCCAGCTGCGTACCATAAAATATGTGCACATTGTACATACCGACTACGTACATCTCAACTGTAGATATCGATTGACGGAAAAAGCAGCAAAAGGGAAAAGAGTGCTTTCACGCATCATACTACTAATAATAATTTTTTTACCCAACTTGTATAGACTTGCAAACATTTTTGACAGCCGCAATGCATACGTGTCGAATATTGGAAGAGATACAGTGAATGGATGGACATCGATTTGGTCGTTGACGGTCGGCGGCGTTAGCATCTTAATCTAATAATCGCGCTCGTCATACCTCAAGTATAAATGCATGTATGTATGTATGTATTCATTGCACATGATTCAGGCCCCTACGTTTCATAACTGATGATGAGTGACAAGTGTTCAAACAAATTTTTCTCTTGGCAACTATATTATGTTGTTTACGGCAGCCTCTCATGTTTGGACAAATAATGGGTAAAATCTGAGCGCTTCACATTCTCTATACATGTATAATTTATAGTGTAGAATCCAAACAAAATAAGAGAATGGGAAATGACAGGAGAAGAAAAAGCAAGTAAACTTTTATGTCATTGTTGGGTAAAACTTTCACTAGACCTGTGATTACATGTATATGTATATGTATCTGTGTGTAGGTGAGTCCAGTACAGTGAGAGCCAGTCGCCAAAGTGAATGAGGAGTGACAGCAACAACAATGTGCTGATGGTACAGTAACATGATAAAAGCGAACGGTGGTCGACGTCGACGATAATTCTATTCATGTCGAACAGTCTCCAAGCAAATATTAACCATAGTATACTGCAGCAGGTAGTACAGCGTGCTTCTTTTAAGCTTGAGTGTCATTTCCGTCCTATAGAATAGTCAACTGGCGAGCAATTTATCAAAGCGGAAGATTCTCCATGTAGATATATGTATCGTAGGTTTCAGATTTTATTATCAATTTGAAAAGACCCATATTGATAATGTTAGCAGTGTGCAATGAAATGAGTGCATCTAGAGGTATAGACAGCAGTGTATACATATGTAGCTAGTCTGATCCAATACAAAAGAATGATTTGCCATCAGCTACGCTTGTATTTTGTGCATTGTAGGAGGCAAATATAATAATTCTATTATGGAAACGTAATCGTGTTCATGTTTCTGTTCCAATTCGTAGTAAAATCTAGAGTGGAGCAAAATAACAGACTTTTAGCTTTGTATTAGGTTGTAGGTGTATGGGAGTCTGTTTAGGAAATTGGATGTGAAATGCTCTGTTCCTTTTTTATTAGGGCTTCAGACTTTAAATCAAAATGAAGACAAGATGCTTTCAGCTTCGTCGACTGTTGAAGTTGAAAGTTGAAAGACATGGTGTTAAAATATGAAAATAAACATTTAAAATGATGTATGACTGCATTGTCCTGATAAAATATACTGTTTCTAATGTATTTTTGATTTATAAAACCTTTTTACACCTTGTTTAACCACATTATTTAAACTATGGTAGCTTCCCTAGTCAATATTGGGAAGCATGAGATTATTCAGCCTTTCCCGTAGTAAAAGTACGTACAACGTACATGTGCAGTGTTGTATGTATAATGTATACAGTACGGCACATGTACTTAAACGCAAACAATTAATCTATCAATACGATGGGGCAAAATATTTCGTTAAATGACAAGAAAAAAGAACAAACTCCGTATTTATACAGCCTTCAACCAAAAAACTATACACACGTTGTATATTACGGATTGGAACTTAAATACCAAAGTGTTAGGGAAAGCCATGCAATTATCTTGTCATTGTCATTCAAGGGGGGTTTATATAATAACTAATACTTATACAATGTTTAAAATTGGACAAAGTAGAATCAAGCACCGCAAAGAACATATTTGTTTTTCCAGCATAAAAAAATTCATGCATATGTAATGTGTGTGCATTGACGTCACAAAACTGTGGAACAGCGAGGGAGAGGAAAATCAGGCCACGTATGCTAGGGAAATTGGAAATTATATATAACCTTTGCGGCCAGTAACTTTTTCATACTAGGGAAAATCACAATTTTAAATGTTGCTAAACTGCCTTCTAGTTTAATTTGAGCTTGGTAAACTTTTGCTTCACGCGTGCACACGTATTTGTCGTTGCTCTTTTTGTCAATTTAGTTTCAACCTAAACGGTAAAAATATCTGGTAATTATAAAGTGTCAATTTGTATTTAAATTAATAATCTTTGCTGTGTATGTACATAGTAATTTCTGTCTTGTCTCGGGGCATAAACTATTCTGGGGAAATATTTCCATAAATAAGTGTAAACTAAAAAATCATAAATCCATTCCCATCAATCTGTAAAAAACTGAAAGAAAAAACAAACTACCAGAAAAAACAGAAAGTTCAGTTACCTACAGAAAATACAGAGTACACTGCAAGCAGCCGAGATAAAAGTTGGAAAACTACAAAATACTGTACCCTGTACCTACTGAGTTTGATGACAACGTTGAATGTCAAAAACGTCTACATACAAATGATCTAGAATTTGTAATGAGTGTTTCACCGCAGGATTTTTTATGTTCCCTTTTCACGATAAAACCCTGTAGGATATACACGAAGTATAATATTATAAACCATTTTACTATGCCTAAATGACACTATGATGCATCCATTTAGTTCTAATGCGGTAAACAAAAGAAGGGCAAAAAAATCACTATAGAGATAAAAGGGTTGCGGTTTATCTAATAGAAAATTAGACTACTCCATTCTATCTAAATTAAACGCGTGCTGTAAAGATAAATACATGCACACACGGTCCTCGCTTACAAAGGATTTCCAGGAATAATGACAACATAATAATTACACACGATGATCATGATACAATACAAAATAGATGAGATAAAGAGCCTTGCATCTCGTCCTAATAATCCGATCCACGGGCTATCTCAAGGTGGAATCGCAAAAAGGGATTTTCATAACGAAGAGACTCAATGGGACAATTTTCAACTTTCACAGTATGAGCATAATAAAAATAAATAAGGGCCAGAGAAAGTAAGCAGCTTTCTCCATGTTACGCTGCAAGCACAAAATGAGTACATAGATACATACATGCAAACTTTTGGAAAGATACTCAAGTCCACTTCTGTTGTACAAAATATGTACGTACACAACTAGGATTTATGAAACGGAGAAATAACAATTATTATTATCTGTTAGCAGTAATGGCCCTGTAGTTATCTACATACCTACATGCATGAGTACCAAGTTGACAACTCAAATGAAAGAATAATTATCTTTAAAAGGCAAAACAATAAAAATGTAAAAACAAACTACAAAAAATACATAGTTATTTGTTATTTATATATTTCTTCTTATAATTTAAACAAGAACAAAACCAAATAGGATAATTCTTCCAGATTTTGTGATTACACAACACGAATAGCCCCAATTTGGTCTTTTATATCGTTTGTACCACGTATGACAGGTAAGGAAAATCGAATGGTTGGACTTTTTCTTCTTCTCGAGGATAGTAGAGGCGATAGTTGAATATATCATGGAAATACTGGAAATAACGTCGTAAGCAAGGTTAGGAACGGAAGAAAAACTGCTGCAAAAGGTTTTTGCTGGCTGTTGTATTTTTTCTATTTTTATCTGTCTTCTAGTACAAAGTACAAATGTGAGGCTGGGAACAAAATATCATCGCAGATTATAGATAATAGCTACTGTATAAGATGCCTTTGTAGGAATAAAGATTACCGGGTATTTTAAGTATGGCTGATACTATGAAAGTATGTATATACATTATACATGCAATTATATGACTACACGTTACCCATATAAGTAAGCGTAGTTAGCGCGATGGATTAAAGGTTACAAAAGAAAAACATAAAAAAGATATTACTGTTCTTTGTTTTCCGTCTATTGTATTTACAAGTGCGGTGTTACCTAACTTATACTAGCAATAATGCTTATACCTAGGGGGTTGAAAGAATGCCAGAAAATTTACCGAAAAAATTACCAATATGATGCTAATATTTTCTATGCATACATAGAATTCACACAGATGCAAAAAGTATAAGATAGGCACAATCAATTCATCAGATATTTCCCGTATGGAACTCCAAGTAAAGCAGGACTTCTATTTAATAACATTGTTATTGTTTATTATCCTCTGTCTTATCTTCACAGTTATGATTATAAGCATTAAAAGATCAAAGGATATTTTGACTATTTTGGTATCGAGTAAATAAAGTAAACCATCATCTAATTATTTTGATTATATTGTATATTGCATTATCACCCCTTGTTGAGCATCGGAATCTGTACTTTAGATTGGAACAGAAGGAAACTATTTGTTAGGCATTTAAACTAGAATTCTTCCTACATACATATTAATGGAATGGTGCGCAAAGACATTTTAATTTGTTGACTGTGGTCATCAGTCAACTAAAGGATCAAAATTTCATGTTTACAAACTTGACGAGTCTGATACCCTTTTCCAAACTTGTACGGAATTAGCTACAGAGCATCACAGTCCAAGCTGGGATTTATTACGCGCGATATCAAGTAGCAATGAGCTCTGGCTCTAGCGTAAACAAAATAATAGGTCTGTCCCATGTCCTATGTCACATACATACATAAAAGACCATTCATTACATGTGGGTTGTTGTCCATCACGACAAGAAAGTTAGCCATGCAGATTTGATGCATCCGCATTTCGTTCAAAAACTTAGTAATTGATATCTGCGTACATACACGTACATAATGAATGCGACAATGAAGAAAAAGAGAGAAAGAGAGGGGTTGAAAGAGACAGAGAGAAAGTAATTACAAAATGACGGGGTGAAAGACACATCCAAAGTAAAGCAATATAAAATACCTATACATAGTTATAATATGTATTTATGTATACTGCGGAATTAGGAGGAAAGACGTCCATGGAGAATAGCACACATGAAAATTTCTCTGTGCGGGTACTCTGAAGCTGTTGGCTGTAGAGATAATCACAAAGCATACCAAAACATGTACATTCGCTTGACAAGTCTCCAGCTCTGATGTACACCATCAAGTATTGTATTTTGAAAGATTGACGTGGTGAGACACATTTGTACAGTCTACATTCTACATACATACAGTCGCGGAACGTTGATGCTGATATTGAAATAACATTTATCTATCTCGCCCTGCTATGACCTTCCTCTATTCTCATCCTAACAACACAAACTCCCCAACAACCATGATTCTCAATTGAAAAGTTAGTTCTGCTCTTCTGCGTCTACGAAAATATCTATCCATAGTTGTATGTATGTACAATGTACATTGAGCATATACACATACAGCTACATGAAATAAAGCAAGAGAATTCAACGATGCTCACTGAGACTAAGGGAATTTAGTATGAATGAATGGTTGTTGCACATTACATTATACACATATCACATCCGTGTATGACTGTATATTGTATATGCACTTGGAGCAGATGGCGACTAATACGAGAAAGGAAATCCATATCCAAGGTTTCTCATTTTAGTTTATGTTATTACTATTGCTATTATTTTGTGATATTGTGAGAACGGCGATGGATACATCAGTAAAATCGACACATTTACTTTATGTAAAGTGTCCAGTACCAGCAGTACATATAAACTTAGTTCTTTTTCCTTGCTAAAAGCCTACTCCAGATCTACAGTTGTGTATACATTGTACATAAATGTATGCATGTATGCTTATCCGAATTCTCCAGTGCTTTCAAGCTGATAGAAATGAAGAAGGAAGAAAGCCAACAGGAAAGAAAATGGAAAGTGAATGCGAAAAAGTATACACACTGAATATAATGATATAATACGGAGGTTTTGAATTTGCAGTAAAACAATTATAAAGAACTTTTCAAATTTCAAAAATATTACTACAAAAAATGTTTGTGAATTTTTAAAAATTGGAAATGTAATAAGATAAAAGAAGATGTAATGTAACGACTATTCCACAGAATTTCTACTACAAGCAAGGTTACAGTCCATGTAAAACCTCGCTATCGTGTGTATCTAAACATCTTTATATGTACGTGCAACAATCCAACTATGTAGATATACCATGATGTATCTGTTGGTCTTGGCTGTTCGTGTTCTTGGTCAATTCATTTTAATTCTGGTATATAAAATAATATGGTGTACGTTGTATGTATGTACTTGTCCATTATTGCAGATGAGTGATGAGGATTTGAATAGATAGAATTAACAGGACGCAGTTATAGCTGTCTGTATACCCAAGAGTCCAGTGAAAGTAATCTAGATGTGTAATAATAATGATAGTAATAATAATCCTCAGAGTGTCTGCTCACTGTATGTACAATAGAATACGAATACACAAATACATAGGAGACACATACGACTGAATAAAAGTTAAATATGCGCATTTAGTGTTTGTAAATGAGTGTTGAGCTAGTCTTATATGTGTTGATATGTGTACGTACAAAACGTACAGTTAGATTTTAGATTGTATGTAGATGCTATAAATGATAAAAGCTTTCTCCATTTCTGCCTTCAAACTCCCATCCAATAATAAAGAGTTTCTGGTAGGCTGTTGGTTGTCGGCGAATTCATGACCAGAGACTACACAGAGACTAGGTAATTACACTTTTGGAAAATGCTGCACACATATGCATCAGACCCTCAGTTAATCCAGTGCAAACTGACTTCAGTTTATCATCTAAATACATACATATACGCTTAACACGGTAATTTTAGGAGTTAATGAAAGTGCAAATGTGCTTTTAATTTGAAGCTTTGCCCGTCTGCAGTCTGTTCTTTGCTTTATGGAATAACGACCCAGTGCAAAATGCTATAGCATCAATTCTTGCAATCATAACTCGTTATGTACGTATACCCGACTAACACAGACGATCCGTATGCATGTGTAACGTATTCTATGTTATGTGACATGGTCTATAGTCTCCAGAGTTTTTGGCAAAGTTTTGAGTGTTGAATGCAAAACTGCTGCACCTTTTCTGATTATTATTATTACTGCCAAAACTGGATGAGTTGTGTGTGTGTGTGTGTCTTTGTGTTGTGCAGTGAAAACTTATTTTGCGTCACCAAGTGCTAAGCCTTGAATTTGAATGCAACTACATGTACCAATGGTACTAAAATTAAAACGGGACTTTAAGATTATATCCAGTGTTAGATAAAAATCAAGTCCCTTGAAATTTGTCTTTGGTAGACTGGATTTTATGCCAAAATGCGAGGTAGTTTAAGATATTACTGTGTTCTGTGTTTTCCGCCGCCATGTTTTATTCAAAAATTAAACGGACGCAGTTTCAGCAGGGAAAATTAAACGCGTAGTCTCGTTTAGTCTCTTGTAAATTGCAGCAAAATTTTGATAATTATGCAAAAAAAAAATTGTAGAATTGACCTTGTACAAATTGCAAATTGCATCTTTGTGAAATAGAGACCGTTTTGTTGTGGTTTAGCCAATTAAATTTCAAATGCCAGTGCACTTATAAAAAGTTGTACAGGAAATCGGATACACTGTCAAAGAAAACAATAAAAATGTAAAAACTATCCATTTACATTGTTAATCTTTTGACTTTGATCGCGGTTCAAAAGTACACACAGAAATGTTACAAGTATGTATGTAAACTATACAAAACTATAATACAATACATGTCTAGGATTCGCGTACTTATACTTGTTTGCAGAAAACAAGAAAAAAGCGTACTTTTTGTATGCTGGATATCTAGCCGTATAAGAGTGAACTTGAGAGGATCTATTTTATTTGTATTTGTAGTCATGTTTCAATTTATGCCAACTTTGAATCAAAGCCAAAGACCTCAACCCCATACTATGCATATGGGTATGCAGTATATACTAACATGTACAATAAAATCGTTTTCTATGTATACACTGCTAAATGTAATAAAAGCATAGAGATGTTTACGTACATGTACAATATACACTCATACATATACTAAAGAACACAAATTATAAAGGCGGAGACAAGGGAAGGAAATGGGAAGCTGAAAGCTAAAGTGAACGACTTTTTCGTTTGATTTGAATCCTTTCCTTTTAAAATCGGCTCAGTTTAACGAAACTTTTCGTCTCTCGTCTCGTCTCATAAAAACAAGAATAGTTTCTCCAAAAAAAAACTTTTCGGGATTCTGATACACCCAATTTAGTTTCATTCAATAATACTATGAAAGAGCTGCAAAGCTGCCTGTATATACAGCAATAAAAGTTAATATTAAAGACGAAATCCCCGTCTATTTATGTTTTGACTTATGTATGTCTGAGTTGTTGATTTTTGTGTATGTATTTCTCAGTTGATATTGCTGTTAGTTCAGCAAGTCTGTACAAATACAAGTATTATGGGGATGGTGATAGAATAAAGAGCATAAAATACAAACAAACCTTTTCCAATTACAATTTCCTCCAGTGATTCCTCCTCGTCCTTTGCCCTTTTTTGTATGTATTGGAGATATTGACTCTTGACTCTTAGACTCCCCCGGGATTCTCGACCCTTTTTTGTTTGTTTTTATCTTCTTCAAATTCTTCGGAAATATCTGTATGTATTTATTTGGATTTCCAATTGCTCACACAATATGTATGTATATGTATCGACAGTTTTTCCACAATTTACCTGTCGCAATGACTTTACAGTGTATTATGTTTCGTTGATGATCACAAGTATTTCCTCTCTGCGACAAACTACTATAGGTATAGGGCAGTTAACAGTTCAAACTTTGTTTCGCGTTTTATTGCAACGACCTTTTCTCTTTTATTTTTGTCCGGGTGTTATAAACAGAATTGGATTAAATTCGTGGATAATCTAGGTGATGATGGTGGTGAAAAAACTTGTTGCAGGCTCCAACTCCGATTTTCTGATTCAAAATCCTTTCCAATCTCAATACGCTATGATGCTAGAGCTTGGACTTGTTGACTCTGTACGCTTGTACGGTCTAAAGTCCACACGTTGAGAACACACAGGAGCAATAAAAAAAGTCAAATAAATAACAATAACCCCATATTTTTTACTATATTATTCTACCTTGTACTTATATGTATGTATGTATAAGTAAGCAGTACTTGGGAATTTATTTCAAAGCGGAAAAGAAAGCAAAGGGGAAAAGTGAGAATTAACAAGAAATAAATAATCGTCGCACAAGCTTCCTAGATAAAAAGTTGGTGTACGAATATTGCACCATACATGTCTCTCAAATAACAAAAGGTCACATATACACAATGGCAATAGCAAATATTATAGCGATAGACAACAAAAAAATAATAATACCTGGGGATTCCGTAAAGTAGAAGATATGGGTTTACGGCACGATTGAATAAAAGCAAAGCTCCTTTACTTTCTGCCTTTCTTTTATGTACAATGTACAATGCTTATAGGAACTTTTTTTCTCTATTTATCTCCACTTGCACTGGGCAAACTTTTTTCCTGGCGGTGTCTTCCTCTTTTTTTGTTCAACAAAAGAATCTAAAGAATGTGTTTCGCAATCTTTTTACTCGACGATAAAATGCAAGACAATAGAATAAAATAGAATAGAATGGAATGGAATCCAATTATATTCAATCCGAATCCGATGGTGGGAGGTGAGGTGATGCAAACGAGAAGGTTTATGCTGAATTTACGAAAAATTTGACCGGGTCAAAATGCCTGGAACGGTATGATATGATGTAGCGAATTGGTTGTTGGTGGTGAAGAAGACTAAAAGGCTTGTGTAAAGCCAATGCCTGTAACGTAACGTAACGTACAGAATGTACCCGTGATTGTGACTGTGTTGGTGAGTGGGTAATTTTATCCGCACGACTCGACGACTGTTTGTACACTAAGCTGGTGGAGAACTGCGGAGAGAGAAGGAGGGGAAAGCGGAGAAAGGCGAAGCTCAATGGTGAAAGCTAGGCCGTTAATACACATGCACTTAGGTACACTAAACTGTACACTGTACGCTGTACGTTGTGAGAAGTAATACGTTAGCTTTGCTCTTTTCTCCCCTATCCTATTCTATTACACAGTATTCTCCAGTGCCCTGACTGCCTGTACAATGTACAATGAACAACTCCTTGTCGCTATACACTACACATACACATACGGGGAATAGTTGGGAAAAGAACGAGGGCTGCAACAGGATGTGAAAAAACCAACAGCCGTTCTGTAATGCGAAACTGTGAGGAGGGAACTCCAACTCACGGCGCAGATTCCCCCATTCGACTACATACATTGTAATACATAATTTCAGTGGTAACATTGTACACAGGAAAGCCGAGTAGTTGGAGTTGGAAATGGAACTGGAGAAATCGGAAGAAAGAAGCAGCCAGAGGAATACATAGAATGGCGAGAAGACAAGAGGAGAAGACACAAGATACAAGTCTAGTTAACTAAAGTCGACTTGCCCTCACAACAAAACAGTTGAGGTTTATTCGTGCTGAACGAATATGTAATTCAAAGAAAAGAAAGTTGGGCGGAAGAGAGCGGGGATGGATGGAGGAAATGAGAAGGAGAAGTGGAAAAGGAGGTAGTTAAAGTACAATATATACAGAGAAAGCGAGAAAGAGGGATTGAGAGTTTGAGTGCATGTATGTAGACTGTAGACCGTAGACGCCATGAAAATAGAAGAAAAAGATAGTGAGACCAAAGGGAAGAGTCAAGTCAAAGGAAGAAATGACGACAACTTTTCTCTGCTAATCAATTTTAAGAGGAAAAGGTAAAAGGAGAAGGTGGGAGAAAGTTTGGGTAATTTCTGGGAGAGTTGAAAGGAAAAGGCTGGATATACTCGATGTAGTGCTACCGACTGGTATTGACTATCTACTGGCTTATTATTATCTAGTGATGAGCATTGTCTGTATATAGGTACAGTAACATCAACATTATTTGCAGATTACAGATATGGGTAAAGTGTATTTATAGCAAGGAACGGATTGACTTAAACTTCCAATTGATTGTTGTACGTCGTGTGTAATTTTATGCCCTCGTACTGCGCTACAATTAGGCATTACTCTTAGATTAGCAGTTCCCTTGATTTCTATGTATATATTTATTTAGTATCTCCCGGCAGTGTCTCTTGTTCATTTCGTGGTGCTTCCGTAGTTTCAATGGCGTACCACAGGTATATTTGTTTTGATTTTGAAGCTGAACCTTTTCAACCCTTTAGGGAACTGACAGAGATTTGACGCGTTTCTGTGTTATTTAATTCTATAGAATTCTTGCTTTTTTCAAATTATGCCCTCTTTAAAGGAGAAAGATCTTTAATACTAGCAATCTCTAAAATGCTCAATTTAATAAACTTCCTAGCTTTCGACCTACTGGCCTGTTTGTGACTCTTTACAATCATTTATGTACATTCGTAAATAATCTGATTTTGTTTCCTTGTACGACGACTTCCCGTGGTGCAGCTTGAAAAAAGGAAGTGTCAATGAAGTATTAGGATACGGTTACAATGTTATCTTTAGATGGTACTTCAATTTTCAGCTCCATTGATGTCAGCAAGAAGTGCCCACAAGGAAAGATGCATGTACCGCCAACAGGTTTTAATTTGGCAATTTTAAGAAAGTGTCGGTTTTTAGTCTGGTTGGACATGATATCGGTAGCTGGCAAAGCTATTGATACGTGTATTGAAAAGAATATCCTTTAATATTATGAAGCTCTTGGTACCCTTGAAAATTTTATAAAGTTCAACTTGAGCTCGAGTTTGTTTGGGTGGAATCTTTAGAAAAAATGGGCACTGATCCGACGTCAAACAGACAAGAATGTTAAACTCATCTCGGCCCTACATGATGTTAAAACCCTGACATTCAAGAATTCTAAATTTGAAAAGTGGCCATAAATCTTTGGAACAGCTTAAAAGCATGTACTTGAAAGAGTAAGTACTACATAAACATATACACATAAAGCAGCTGTGTACTTGGTACGTGTATAGTGTATAGTGTATAGTTTCATTCCCTGTTAAAGCTACTCTTGATGCAAATAAGACACGTGGAACTTTCTCTGTCTCGACATTTCCCTAGAAATCCCAAAGCTCCAACATAATTTACAAAAAGTGTATCATGGACAGCATAAAAGACCATTTGCCATTGTATGAGAGCAAATACTTAGTATTATGTCTACGTGCCCACATTTTTTGCGCAAGTGCTCTTCTATCTTCGCTCTTCTGCTTTTAGACAATCCCAAGTCACCACTGTACATTGTACATACTGCAAT
Source organism: Sminthurinus bimaculatus (assembly GCA_034698285.1). Classification (NCBI taxonomy): domain Eukaryota; kingdom Metazoa; phylum Arthropoda; class Collembola; order Symphypleona; family Katiannidae; genus Sminthurinus; species Sminthurinus bimaculatus. The sequence goes on along the minus strand of JAQIVE010001694.1, from coordinate 630 downwards.
ATGCACCTGCTATTGACAGTAGCTTTGGTCTCTATATCCAGTATCCAGTATATTCTTACCAAAAGACACTGTACAAAAACAAAAACGGAAGCGGTCAAGCTAATCAACAAATACTTTGGAAATTGCTCTTCCCACACAAATATTTCAAGGGCCGGTTTATTTACTTATTTTCTTTTGTATGTACAATGTACAATGTATGTACAGGTACAGAAAAGATAATAGTGTTAAGCTGTGCCAATCAGTCAATTTATAGAGACAACTTTCACACAAGCACTTGCATCAAGTGAAATACATAAGGATATTGTGAAATCTTCCATCTAAATTAAACTTTATTTTTTTCCATTATAGGACATGAGGATTGAAATATTTGCAATAAAGTTCACCCTCCCCCTCCTGCAACCCAAAAGTTCTAAAAATATTTACTTAGTTTGTATAGGCTTTAGCTCATAGCACCTTTAAAAATTCACACAATATGGTTATCTCACGATCAGTTTAACAGTATTCAGCACACGAATTGGATTGGAACGTGATAATTTGATATAAAAGATGACACCGTCATCCGTTTTCCTACCAAAGTTTACTCTGCGAATATAATCCGAAAATAGCCCGTGTTGGATACAACAAAATATT
>JAQIVE010001693.1:0-23363 GCA_034698285.1 Sminthurinus bimaculatus | reverse complement strand
TTTTTTTCGAAATTTGAATTTCCCTTATGGCAATTTTACTACTTCGAGAATGGGCAGAAACAGAATTTTCAATATTTTGATCCGAGTGATACTTTTTTGATACTCTGATATTTTAACACTTAAGTCTTTTGTATATAAAACCCCTTAAATCCCTTAAAAATTGTATGAAATTTTCTTCCCAATTTATTATATGGTTCGATTTTAGATGGGGGTCACATTTAAGGGAATTTTCCCTTTATGTTTCGTGCTTTTAGAATTGGTTTGAATCGTCAAGTAACTTTATTTGATACATACATATTTATAAAAAAATGTTTTAAAAGCTTTGGTAGAGTAACGGACTGGTCCTTCAAGCGCAAGAATCTTTAAAATGTAATGTAGGGTCAGTTTGTAATAGGCTTCAGACATGGAATTTTCCTGGATCCTCCACTCACATATTGATCACCCTGTATCTTGCAATGATACTCATACCGACTCATTTTCAATCTATACTTTTAGCAGTATTTCGACGCCACTTACTATATTTTATGTTGCGTTGAACCAACCTGCATTATCAAAGAAGCTCCGCACCTCCTTAACGTAACAGTAAATGCTCTAATTGACGTCAAAATACTTCAGTGCGTTCAGAGCGAGAATGATACGCGACGAAGTGAGAGGAGTGTCCGGAAACTCACGAGAATAGTTAAATATCGTAGTAAGCGTCAAAATTAAGAAACTTAGCTGTATTTTTTTCAACGCAGTCTTTCTTTGAGTCTATCTGCAAAGAGTTGAAGAGGCTGAAAAAAATCACGGCTTTAGAATAAATGGATTTGTCTTGAAAGTCGAGTAACTGAACTTGACTTCGTTTCATACATTTACTTAAGAATTTTCTTGAGAGTTCCATTTTTATTGAGGCATCAATCAATCATGGACATTAATATGCACGAAGGCAGGGACCTGGAGCAAGAGCACGAGGAGAGGGGAATGGTCGGGGAGGTCAGAGGTAGACCTTCTAAAAATGAATTCATTTGGGTCACGGTGGTGATTGAATGAATGTGATGATGACTGACTTGACCCCAAAACACACACACACTGTTTTTGACGCGAACTTTCTTCTCCTTCGTCCTGCGATGACATTCAACTTAAGTCGCCATTCTTTGCATCATTGAGAGGTGCACAGTAGCTTATGTATACCACTGCTGACATGAGCAGTGCATAGTGATGGCCAAAAATACAGTAAAAAGCTGTTTGTAATCAAAATCAATCTATGGAAAGCATATAAAAATATCATCCTCGTTGGCGTTGTCTACTGATACTTACTGAAGAAACTTTGATCAAACTCTAACGGTGCATGCCAGGAAGTGATTACAAATGGTACGAAAATGGACAAAACATGTATATGTATCTATTAAGTATTTATGTATATGCACATAGTCCGTACATAGCATTATGATCACTTTTTTGCGTGTTGATAAATTGGCTACTTCCTTTTGTCGCTATTATGCATTAATTTTGTAATTTCCAAACATTTCATGGTTGATCACAAAATGACTTCAAATATTTGAATAAATTGCTCTTTGAAAGTCAATCGCTGTGCTCGCTGACATTGGAGTTGTATTTTGTATCAAGGGGAGAATCATTTATTATTTAATCAACGTTCTTTCTCTATACGGATTCTGTCTACTGAAAATCATCATGAGAAATATTGTCGCGATCGGATGTCTTGCTGTCCTTCTTGCCACGGTTTTGGTTACCGCCGAATCTGAGCCTGAGAGTACTGGTGAGATTCTCATTCACATTATCTTTTCTAATAAACTACATTTTTATCTTTTTCAACAGTTCTTTGAAATAAAAAACTTGTAACTTGCGCATTTATATACATAATTTTCATAATTTTTGACAATCTTGACCAGCTACTGTGCCCAGTGCGGACAACGACAGCTCAACAGAGAAATCGACAGGAGAAAATAGTCAAGGGAAACCTCACTCGGAATGCATGAAGGACTGTAATTCGGCCAAAGAAAAGTGCAAAGGCGAGTGCAAAGACAAGGATAAAGAGTGCAAGAAGAGCTGCAAAGAGGGAAAGAAAACGTGTAAAGCCGAGTGCAAGAAGAACAAGAAGAATAGCAATAAAAATGGAAAGTCAAAGGGGAAGAAAGACAAAGACAAGTCTTCAGAGGAGCAAGACGACTAAACGTGACTACAGACTAAAGTCAAAAGTCAAACTCACTCAACCTTGTTCTCAATCATCCAATGAATGAATAAATCAATTCAGTTCAGTCATGGATCATGGTCATAATCGTCCATGAAAATACGTACATTATCAATTATACGCCATATAATACTTATGTGTTGTTGATTGTTGTGCCATGAAAATTTCTTCAGCCTACTTTTTAATTTCAGGTAAATCGATAGATACACCGTATATAAATATAAGCTGGCTCGGTTTTCAGTTTACATTAACTACAATAGCAAAATACACGAGTCTCTCTCTCTCGTTTTCTTTTGCTCATTGAAAATTCCATTCAAGGTTTGCAAAGTTCAAATAGGGCGAAATTGGCTCAATTATCAAGCAGATACGTAGGTAATTGATTATGGGGGGACACTACTCAATATTCATCAAATAACAACATCATCATCATCATCATGACGTTGACATCGTCACCACCATTCACCATAATATGAGAATTTACAAAAGTAAATATGCTGTACTTAACTACGTCGATGTACATACTGCATTTCTATACGTGTGTTGCATGCATGTATTACATGTGTACATGCATATCGAATTGGAAGCAATTATAATCCCAGCTATAGGTATTTATGCATGCATATATGTACATTATGTACATGAGCTATGTAGGTACAGGCTTGAAGCTTTTTAAACCGCATGTGTAAGTCTCTCTTAAAATATTTTCATATTTTGCAGTCACGTAATGGGAATCATTTCCTTCCTTCTTCCACAATACTTTTCTCTCTTCTTCAACGCCACTTGACAACGAAAGAACAGGAAAATATTATGCTGCATGCTTTTACATTACACCCTCATAAAAATTTTGCAGAAGAAATTTTCAAATACAGCAAAAGAATATTTATGTTTTCAAAATTTCCAAAAAAATTCATTTATTCAAAGAAACTTGGTACCCCTGCCAAAAATGGAATTAGAACCACGGTAGGTGGCCTGACGAAAATCGGACTAATATCTAATATACATAGACCCGAAAAATTATGATGCAAGTTTCTGAAAAATTTTACCGTCAACTTCCACCAGAAAGTTTCGGGTTAAGTTTTTGCCTAGAAGACTTGAGCATTCTGCGGTAATTTAGCGAATTTCCCCAACTTTCCCACTGAAATTATCAGAAAAACCTTGTAAATAAATATTTGTAGGGGTAACCACAAGTACAAAATTACAATTATAACTACATACAGCCATACCTGCTCGTGGACACTGAACTGGGCGGAAAATGGACACTGAATGTTATACCAGGACAATGGACAAAGACGGGTGGACTGGGGCAGAGAGACAAGGATGGAGCTATCCAAGTAAGAAGTCCAAGTAACACAAGCTGTGAATAATTAATGAGGCTCATCACATTAGCAGAAGGGAAAAATGAAAATACAGCAACGTAAAAGCAAGTTACAGGTTGTGTCTTATTACTTATTGCATTAAATATTATAATGCATATACCCGCTGTCTATTATGATGGTATAACTGCATACATTTTTTCACAACATAAATACACAAAAGTACCTATGTAAGTAAGTAAGTAAGTACCCAAATGTGGTGAAACAAGTGGTGACTGACATGAGCATACATATTATGCATAATTGCCAACGAGCTGAAAATGAAACAGAGTCCTTTATCATTTTATTAAACAGCCCACGTATATACATACATAGTACAATATAATATATAGTATGTACTTACATAGTACATGCACACTACATTGCATAATGATAATGATTGATCTACTACGAGTAGATGACGACGATATTACCACACGTTAGGTAGATTCTATTTGGGGTCTGCTATGTGTAGGTGTGTATTATGCAGGGAAAGGCATTAGCAATTCATTGCTAATGATGACTTTCTCCCTTTGTCTTCCTTCCTTCCTTCCTTCCTTGTACATTGTACATATTCCTGATGCATTATTATGTACTTGCTACAGTATTAACTAGTACGGATTATGGATTATGAATTTTATTATGATGGAAAACATGTTCAATAGACCAGAAACCAGAGAACAGAGCAACAGAACACACACAGTGTAAATATTCATGCATACATACATCATAGATATTGTGGAGAAAGTCATGAGGCTGACCAAGTCATGGTCATTACAGCAGTTGCTGCTATTTACCCATTTTAGCATGGACCTAACCCTGACCACATGAAATGTGGAGCAGGGATGGGAGGCATAAAATAAAGTCCATTTATTTATGGGCATATTCCTACAATATACAATATACATACATACCTAGCTTACTTACACACTGACAATGAGTTTTTGCTTGTGTCTTTGCAAAATAAGTGTAGCCGGTATTTATTACTTTAATAGATACTATGTATATGAATGTATATTTATGTACAGGTTACAGGTATATATGCATATTTGCATAACATAGACATTTGGGATTTATTCAGCAGTTGGAATAGCTAAGTACTCTGTCTGTGTACTTTGTAATGTGTGTTTTGTGTACATATGCATGTACAATATATGATAGATTGTTCATTTATTTTCATTTATTTCGTATAGAAGAAAACAAATATGCACGTACACATGTGTAAGCATTCTGTACTAGTACACACACTTGCTACTTACACAAGTGGTTTTCACCTCGATACTCTTTTGATTTCGTCTTTTCTTCCTTCCTTTGTTCCACCTTTTCAAAACCGAGTTTCAAGTCGATTCTAAATCTAATAATTCAGTCCATTCCGATCCACTGTACACTGCACTGGACACTGGACATATTCATTACAGTTCTGTGAAGTCATACATAGCGCAACTCTCACCCTCAGGTCTCTAACACTAGATATTGTAGCAAAAGTCAACGAACAATTCAAGTCAACCTCGATCGTATTATTTACATACGAGTGTACACATCACATAATATGCAAGACACAACTCAACTTGAAAGCAAGTTTTAGTTGAAACTGAAATTGAAATGGACAACACACTCAATGAGTCTCGCTTTGGTCACTTGGACTTGGAAAAGCGGAGCATGTTAAAGGAATTACAATTACATATTGCACAATCTATTCATCATAATATCATTTTCATCTCGTCACTTGATATTGAATAATAATAATGATAATAACTAATTAAAATCCAGTGCGGTGTCGATTTGAACTATCATATATTCGCCGTCGTTTCTCTACCATTTTACTCATTACTTTTTAAAAACTAACGGAATTTATAAGCCTGGAAAGCTATGCAACACAAATACTTATACACTTACACTGCTTCTTGAACATAAAAGAAGCAACTGTAAAAGCATTAAGTTGAATAACAAGGCGAAATTCTGTTATTTTGTGTGCCAGACAGAGCTGATTAGCAATTAAGTAGTGCCTCGGGATGGAGTTGAGATTGAAATTAAAATTCAAGTTAAAAGAATCTTTCAAATATTCAGTTACAACACTCAAACCCTGTCAATTCTATATTCTATACACCGTATCATTGTGAAACTGTCAAGTTGATTGACATGGATTAGATCAAAACATCAACATTAAATTGTTTTATCATATCATCAAAGCCAATCGTAAGATATATGTAAGATATATTATATAAAACATGTGAATCGGCTATCAGTGGCAACAACAAGGACAATGAAACTACATGAAAAAGCAGATGTAATTAAATATTCCATGTAGCAAATAGTTCAAAGGTGAAAGCTGAGCAAGAAGAGAAAGTCAAGTTGAGTCAACGACACGCGAGAGACTCTCTCACGTCCCTTGAATAAATAACGGGAAAATGAATAAAACATGGAATTATTTAATTTTGTAATGGACTTTCAACTCCTTGTGTATTAGGTATGTTACAGAATATGAAACTGAAAACCAGCGACAGGAAGGGTTGAAAAATAAAGAGAAAAGAGAAATTTTTAAAGTGTAAAATGTTTTAGTGCCAATGAGTGAGCTTTTTTGTATGTGTCGTTGCAAAATGCAGTTTTTATGTTATTATAAATTAACCAACAGTAAAAATGATGTGGAAAGTTTAGGTTTAAAAACATTTTCTCGTGAATAGTAATAATTAAGAATAATAATAATAATTGTTAAAAGTAAAAAATCGTTATGAGGCGAAATAAATTTGATTGGACAAATGCAGGCTAAAAGTGTCATGTTCTTGTTCTATGATTCGAATGAAGAGAATCTTCAAATTAAGCATTGAGAGTTGTGGTTAAGGAAAGGTTAAATGAATTCCAATTCCTTTGTTAAGCCGATGACAGCTCCGGAAGTGGAATCTATTTCTCTGGATCGAGTGGGCGACGGGGTAGCTGAAGTTTTGATCCCTCCCATTCATCACAGTCAGCTCAGTTTCAACTCAACCTCGACCTCAACCATGACGGTGGACTATGCTGAAGGAAGCTTGAATTCAACCTCCAGGATGATGCTGGACGAGAGCTCTGCAACAATCGGATCCTCTTCAACGGGTCTCATCACCAAACAGAATCAAATAAATGTGGGAGGCATGATGAACAAATCCCATTTTTTGGACAAATCCAGAACTCCGACCGGCCTTGCATGGGTACTGGCATAATTCATGATTAAACAAGTCAAAAGAAAAAAAGGGGTGATTACTGATCCAAAGTATATAATAATATAATATTCAAATTAAAATTAACTGCGATTCCCTTTAACTAACAGGTAGCCCTGGCGGACACCATTTTGATTGAACTGAAGCCAAGTACGAGGAGATAATAGATCAAAGTTTAGAATTCAGCTTATACTTACTTACTTACTACTTATGTTCATTTATGTTCATATTTGAAAAGTTACTTTTATTTTCGAATATTGATACATCATATTTGTTAAGGCCATTGCAGCTGTGACTGGGACATGAAGTACAACATCAGTATTGATGACGGAGTAACCGCTCACCATCTGTTCACAGCAGTTGAGGAACTTCAGGTTGGAATTTAATCAACAAAATTTAAAAAGTTTTAAGAATATTAGTTAATCAAAGGCAAAGGAGAGAGTCTATTTGTTTATTTTACTTTTTTGCAGTGCTGTTCTTTCGGCAGTTTACAAAATATTGTGCTTCGTGACAATGACAATGTACCAGTAGGTCGAGTTTGTTACAAGGAAAAATCTTTTATGACGGGGAAGCTCGTAAGCAAGTTTTTAAATTAAATATTTGGCTTTCAACGCCGAACAATAAATAAAAGCATTAGGTATAAATATTTTTATGTATTTTTCTTCCGGAAGGAAATTAAATCGTTGATTCATTTTCAAAATACATCCAGGCAATTGCTGTATACAGTCCGCCAGATCTATTGTTGGGTACTGGTGAGGAGTATTCTCATTTCGGACTTTGTTACTCTCCTCGATTTCAACTTCGGAACTCGGACGGAGAAAAAGTTTTTGTTGTGGAGTACACCCGAAATTTATGGCCTAATCAAAACCAATTTTTGGTAAAAAGTAAATTAGATTAAATAAGGAGAGCTGTTCGGATCACAACACTGTATAATTTAGCAAATCTATTTTTAATATTATTTAAGAAACAACATTATGTTGCTCTTTTTTTTTCCTGTATGTATGAACCAATATAGATAAGTAGTTCGGACGGAAACACGGATTTAGCAAGGATTCTAAACAAATCGAAAAATTCAGTTCGACTTCATTTCTCTACCAAGCTCTCGCTCACCCTCAAAATGATCCTTCTTGGATTTTGCATTGCCATTGTAAGCAAAGTATTTAGACATTTTATAAGTATATTATCTTCTAATAGTTAATAATATGTATAATTGATATGCTTTAAAACGGTTCTTTTTGTTAATGCTGTTCATTTTGCGTGTACAAACTTTCAGTTGCATAAAAGCTACAGACAGCCCTTTGTGACGAGCGAACCAACAGAAAAAACTTCCACAGAAGGTCAATCGACCCAAAAAAGTTAGTAGCAGTGGAAAATGAACGACTGCTTTGGATTTTGAATGGTGCGTTGTGAGCTATGAATTCGTCTCATCTATGCCTTAAACACCATTAAGCATACTTTATAATAAACAGACATTAAATAAGTACCTTTTATGTCACGTATTGTGAACATGCATGCATAAAATATAAATTACATCTATACTTTTATCTATTATTTATGCAAGCAAATTACGAGAATTCGAAATTATTCAATGCGTAATGTATTATTTAATGTAATATTATATTATATATTATACACTATTGTTGTTTGACTGTCTTACATCTTAGATGAAGTGTCATGATTTATCATACAAGATAAAAATGGACCAATAAAAAAAGGAAAAGACATTTAATACACAATTTTGTCCTCGACGTTCATTTCAATGATAAAAACCAAAAAAAGATAAGCCCGCATTCACAATCAGTGAGACCGGGCACTTTCTCCGGAGCGTTTTGAGTTCTGTTCACAAGTTTTGTTCATAGTAATATTATTTTATTTTTTATTCACAAGGGGTTTTTTCGGGTACATGTTATGATAATTTGATACGAAAGTTTTGCATCGTTTCACTTTTAGTACTGTAATACTTGATGATAGCATTATATTTTTATATTTAAAATTTTTTAAACATGATCAATTTCTTTAAATTTCTGCTCACATTTCAGGTTCGTTTATTACTACATAATTATTACGTGTGGATCATAATCATATTATTATTATAACCGCAATAATATAATACATGTTTTTATTTTTTACAATCTAATATAATAGTTATTATACAATAACAGTAATAACGATGATGATAATAAACCGTTTCATATACTTCAATTGCATTATATAGAGACCTCTTTTAGCTTCTAGCTACCTTTATTTTCCTTTCGTTCAAAAGACTCGATTTTTTGCATTTCTCATTTCTCACCTTTCCCAACTCCTTAATAAGAATAATTCTACATTTTGTAAGACGGGTAAAACTGGGTAAAATGCGCTAACAGAATAAACATTTTTAATACATAAATAATACGGTAATATAATGAGTAAAAACAATAAATTGAAGCCTTTGGGGTAACAAACTGTCTCGATACATTGAAACATAGTACATTGAGACAGTTTGTTGCCCCAAGGGCCTCAATTGTTAATATCGTAACTAGAATAAAAATGGCTTCATATTTGGTGAAAAAAGTGCCTTTGTGGTTGCAATTCGCAATACAAAAAACTTGCAATTAGTGTATCAACTCATTTCTATAACATAAATATCTAAACCTCTCTAAATACATTCTATTACATGATTATAACCAAAACTTATGACATTTTTTCTCGCGACAGCAATTTTTATCACAATTATATTGCAAGAATACTTAGCCGACATTTTTGTTTTTCCTCAAAAAAACAACAAAGACATCTAACTCCCATCTTCCATGTATGTACATACTGCTGCTGAAGTTGTAAGGACAACCTTTCCTCTCATACTATTATATGGGAAATAGAGCTGTCCTTACAGCTTCACTAGCAGTACAAATTCACGAAATCTAATCACAACGTTTAACTGTAAAACAAACAAAAACGAAAACACAAACAAAACAACGAAGTAATTTCACAATTTATGTAACTAAAAAACACAACATTTTTGCATCATTCAGCATTGCATTGCCAGGTTAAACGTAAAATTATATTATTAGTTTTTAGTGGTAACTGAATAGCTTTCAACTAAACATTAAATAAATAATGCGTAGTGTAGGCATAATAAATTAAATACTTTTAAAATAATGATTTATAAACTTTATAATTTCCTTTATGGCCTATCAACGGCCATTTCTTTGCATTTACCGTGCCTATAACTTAAAACTTGAAGTCATTTCGAATAGTTTTAAACATAGTAAATACATTGATAAATATTAGCATCAATGACATCATAAATATACATATTATTATAATATGTATATAGATAATAGATAACTGTACATTATGGGTTAATACGATAACACAGGAATTTCTAAAATCTATACATACGTTAACCAGTTACTTACATTTATATCATATTATAAGACTTTTAATGAGAAGTTAATTATTTAATCATTGAATAATAATAGACTCGCTAACAATAGGTAATAGGTATGCAACTAATTAATTATAATAATTATACAATGATAACGTTTCTATATTTTTGTTTGATTGTATTTTTTGTTTGCTGGCAGAATTTAAGGTACCTAGAGATACAACAATAATATCATTCTGACTGATGTCCATCCTTCTTTTACAGATAAATAGGTAGTACCTACATACAGAATTAAACACAGCGACGGAACAAAAAAGACTGAAAATGATTACATAAAATCCTATTAAAGTGACAATATCATATTTTTGATTTTATAATTTGTAACAATCATTTTACACAATGAATAATTTTAGATAATTCTTGGATAATTACAATTACGTATTAGCAACATTTTCAATATGAATATTATATATTACGTATATACAACCACACTGGATAACTTCGCTACTAAATCCTATAAGTTTTTTTCGAAAATATTAAACATTTACCAAGTACGATATATATAAATATAATTAGCAATATAATTAAGAGTAGTGTTTGAATGTGTTTCGTTTCTATGTGTAATGTGTATAATATAACGTACTATTTTTTCAGTCCGTAAAAGAATGACCCCATCTTGATATATACCCCCTAACTTTCATCCCATAATATGTATATTGTATATTGTTGCATTATTTTTGTAAAAGTACTTTTACCTAACTCCATATATTTCATGAGAAATCTGGTTGTTTTCCGTTCATTTTACGAACGTCGGTCGGTGTGTGCCTGCATGTACAAGTTTTGAATGCTATTCGCTATTGTATATATAATAATATAGATTATGTACCTCTCTGTTTTGATTAAGAAAGATATTGCATGAATTGTAAATAGAAAAGTATGTTTCATGGTATGTTGTTCTTTGTGTATAATGTTCCTCCAATATGTGATAATTGTACAATGTTAAAATCCCACCAGATCCCATGGGATGGTGATGGGACATGTCCGACCAGAAATTATACCGATACACTGTCATAATCCCATGGCCGTCCCATCACATTGATATCGAATGTCATCGGAATCCCATCACTATTCTGCCATGTCAAAAAATAATTATCAGCCCTAAGAAAAAACAACTTGTCAAAAAGATCTTGAAATTTTGACGAGATTTAGGCGAAATATCATGAAAATCTCATCAAAAATTGTCAACCTTGTCAAATCTCATCAAATTTTCCTGAGATTGTTTTCTAAGGGAACATTTCTTTCATGATGGAATTTCCGTGGCGTATGATGGAAGTCCCATGGAAAAGTGTCGGGATTCCGATCAGATTTGACGTCATTTTTGTCGAATTTCCGGTCAAATTTCCCGATTTTTAAGGGATATCAATGTAATTCTTATTTAAAAGCATAACTTAAGTAAGTTTAGCTATGCCTCTCACTTTTTCCTATATAGAGCAGAATAATTATTCAGTTATATGATCAATAAATTATTTATAACCGTTGTCACTGATAAAGATTTGAGATACGGATGTTTGCTACATTATTTCTAACCTTACTGTACGCATTTAACTACTATTTCCTACTACAAGAGTAAGGTTTATTTTGCTAAAAAGCCTAGCACTGAGAACAATATCGGCATTCTTAAATACAGAAATATATATTATATTATACGTAGATATAGTAAGTATGTAAGTATATATATTTAGCTACATGGATAGATAGTTGATTTTTTGATTTTGTACTGTACAAATTGTACATGTAACATACAATAATAATATTATAATAATATATGTAATTTCTCCATACATATTTGTATTTCTTTATATTTTTTTGAATAGTTTTATAATAATTCATGTTTTTTAAAAGCTTTCCGTATCCCTTTTTTTCCTATTCCTAGATCGAGTCTAGTTAGAATTTTTAGTACGTATTTTAATCATTACATGACGATTATTTCAATAATATTACTTGGTATAATATAGATAATAGATATAGTCTGTATTTCTTTCATATGCCTATACTTAATTAATATCATTGTGCGATTTTTCAACAGCCGATAGAACGATCCTCAATCCTTGATTGACAACTGCTCTAATTTCTAATTGAACGTTTCCCTTGTACCCCGCCTCGTTTTCATCAGTACTCTTTGACATTTTCAGTAAAGTTCTCCTCAACTACTTAATTATTGAACTAATTACCACGTAATATAAAATCTCCTGCTATGTTATAGTACTTATTCGTCTCACAACTATTCATAAAAGCTGTACGCTGTACAAACGCTCTTTTAGTCCAGTAACTTTAATTTTTGTTAGTAAAAAGTTCAGGGATAAATACATGATAACACACAAAAAAAGGTTTGTTGTACCCTGCGTTTTCAAAATGCAGAAGGAATATGGCAAGAAAAATTCTACTACCCATAACAACACAATATTTATTGCTTGTTTTGTTAGGGAGGAGGTGATTTAAACAGCTTCGAACATTGTGCTAAAAGGAATGAGTAAGTCTAATCGTATAATATTATAGTTTGGATTAAATTTAAATCAGCCTTTACACGTATTCTGATTCAAGTATTTCGACAGACATTCCGACCTACAGCTTGAGGTATAAAAATTCCTACCATGATAATACAACAATTTAAAGTAGAAAAGAAATCTATTGGCTGTTGTCCTTATTTTTTTCCCTTTTCCCCAACTTCCACTCCTTATACGTGAGAAAAAATAGTCACACTTATAACAATATTGCCTATTGATGTATTGCCACAAATAATCCTACGCTCCTTCATATTTAACTACCGACTTTTCTGTGGCTACATACAAGATACAATTTCTGCACGTTAAACTAGTAGTAGCTGTATTAGATTTTCTTGTTTTGGTTTAGTTAGCATAATCATAATATCGTGTTTTTGTATATTTATTTTGTATAGTGTTTGATTTGTGGCAGTTCAGTTTACTTTGTATAATATTATCATTATAATATATCTGAAAGAGAGAGAGAGAGAGAGAGAGAGAGAGAGAAAGAGTTGGAGAAAATGACATTCTAGCTATTATCACTATGTATTTCGGTAATTGTTAGTTAGAGTGAAGTTCTTGCGTAATATTGGTTCACTATTTACTGCTGTTTTTTTATGATTGCTGCGCTGCGTTTCGTTTTATTGTAAAATTTGAAAACTAGTTTTCTCACGCTTTGAGTTTTTAGTAGATAACTAGAGAAATATTTTCCATATTATTATCCTTAAGATATTAAGTACTTAATCTACTCTAAGCCCTAGCGTTAATTCTATCCTAACCTATATAAATAGGAAATATAGGTACAGGTGTGTAATATATGTATATATTCAAAATTACTGGTTCAATGTAAAAACGTACAACCTTCTTCCAATAAAAAAAATTAAATAAAAAAACTAAAAACTTATAATACTATTTTATAATAATTAGGTGCGTAAACAACTTGAAAAAATAAATAGCAATAATAATACTGTATAAAACATCTTCTTAAGTTGATTAAAGCAAGTTTTTCATTGCTTTTGTGTCATTGAAACTTACGAGAAATTTACGATACTAAGTATTAACGTTACAAGCATGTCGTTTTCCTTTTCTAAATATACTACATACTTTATACGAGTAGATATACCTATAAGTATAAGTATCCGTTGATAGAGTACTTGCTTCGAATGAGGCGTATTAATTACGTTTATGGTTAAAACTAAATTCTAAATTGATCATAGTATTTTAGTTTAGCATTCACTTTTCATTTACCTTGAATTAAGAAAAATTGAAATAATAATATCGTAAGTTATCCATCGTTGTTCCTTTTACAAACGAAAACTAGAAAATATGACTAATTTTTTACGTTTAGTTATTACATAATATATGTATTACGTAACTTTCACTTAACGACTATAAATAAAAAAATAAAATAAAAAATCTAACTTTTCCGTGGTTTAATTTGTTCAGAGAGAATCCACAATTCGTCGTCGTTGAAAGATTCGTCAAAGTTATTCAAAAATGTAAGTAAGTTTTCATTTCGAATATACCCGTATGAACTGAAAATACAAAATTATAAAAATACCAAGCATTAGAAATACGGTTTACTTCTTGATGAAAGACTATTGATTTTTGTTGCTATTAAAATGATCAAGTACAATAATTGCTTCTTACCAACTATGAAAGCGCCTAATCGGTTCAAGAACGACCCACTGTTGCCACCTTTTTATCCAATTAACTTTAGAATCGGGTAGGAAATCCGCGTTTCCGATGTGTACGAATGTCAAGTCTTGAAGCACAAGTCCAATATACGGAATGCACGGTGGCTTACTTTCCGACAAAGCTTGACGATAAGTCCGAAAAGATCCAGAGGAATCAGTCAAAGATGCATGGGGCTTCAGAGCCTCTGTCAATCTTTTTGAGAAGCCAAGTCTTCTTATTGGGGCACAATCAAGTGCGGAAAGAAGTGCCAAGAGTGAATTGAAGTTGTTGTAATCCCGTAGTTTCCGCATTACTTCAATTAATTTCTTCATAGTACGATTTCTTTCTCGAGATGTGGTACAAGAAAGTACTTTTGTTCTAGCCCTGAAAGCAATAACATTTCTCAACTTTAATCCCTTTAATTCCATATTTTTAACCACATCAAATATATTTACTATTTACAACAAGCTATCATCACAGGGTGATTACAGTATGGAGTGACGTCTAGTCTGTCTATCCGTCTAAGCAGTAAAAAATTATCGATTAAAGCCCATTTGTTAATTTCTGGGCCATTTCCAACCCCCAAACCAATCTGGGTCAAAAATGTCAATTTCCAACCCCCAAAAACAATTTGGTCGATGAAACTTGAAGTTACAAATTTGACTTTGGTTCAAAGCATTTACTGCGATGAATTACCTTTCACTGAACACAAGTTTTCGATAAAAGACACCGAACGACTTTTATCGTCGGACGTCACAGACAGACGGACGGACAAGCACAATTTTTAACTAAAAAAACAGGGACTTCGCTCCCTAAAATAAATGATAAATGGCGGATGACTTCTTACCAATATGAAACTTTATTAAAGTGCTCCGTAAAATTATTTAAAGCTGGACAAAAATCTTCACTTTGTTCTCGTGCCTGTAATGCAAACAATAAAATACTTAATTACTTTGATGAATTAAAATATTGCTTAAAATTCTCCTGAAACTTTTTAATATCTATACAGTTGAACTTTTTCAATCTGTAATTGAAGCCTTTGGGGCAACAAGTTGTCTCGCTAGTTGCCACATAAATTATCGAGACAACTTGCTGCCTCAAGGGCTTCAATTACTAATAATTACCCAAAGTAATAATTCGGCGGGCTCCAGTTGACGAAATAGTTCCGCGTCCAGTAAAGTCATTTGTTGAGCGATTGATGTAGCACTGAATTGTAGTAAAGACTGAGCTTCGGCAGTGACTATAATGATAAACAGAAACAAAAAATGTATCACACTGTACTTTTAATTTATTATCATTAAAGCTATGTACATATTTTGTGTTTTAAAGTACCTTCAATAATCATTTTTGAAATCCTATTATTTTTATTTTATTTACCTGATAGAGAGACTGGAGTAGGTTTCGGAGATAAGAGCTTTACTCGTACACCGTACTTAACTATCAAGCCTTTCCTGGCTTTTAAAGCATTCATAATTTCTCCATTGTTAACTAAATAGTAGATACAGTTTCTCACTTTCACCAACATTTCTTCATCAAGGTCCATTGGCCTATTTTTTGTTCATACAATACAAAAAATACGATTTCATTATCCTTTGGAAAGGTTAAAAGTACATTTAAAATGTTCTTTACCGTTTCAACTTCAATATGAAGGAGAATCAAAGGGAACATACTGACATTAAAAAATCAAAAACAACTCACGTTAATGAATTGATAACGTCCACAAATAAGTCCAGCGTAGTTCTTCCGTGGACAACACAAACTCTATCTGTTTTCTTTTCAAAATACAAATAGCGTTTCCAAAGAAGAGTAACTACCTATTTGTACATAAAATACAAGAAATGCAAATTAATTATAACTTTAAAAAAGTACATTTACAATATAAAGCATCAATCTATAAAGTTTCAATTTCATTATAAATGGCATTAAAGAAAGTCTGCTGAATATTTAAACATACATCTAATGGCCGCACGAAGGATCGATAAGTTAGAAGGAAGACTTCTCGAAAACGTAAATCTAATAAAAATGGTACAAATTGGCAAATAATTGATTTTAGAATATGTGCATTTTAATAACGTAAAAAAGTAAGATTTTAATTTCGTAATGATTAAAACAAAGTGATTTAGCTAATTTACATAATATACTGACTGACCTGTTAGATTGGGCATAGCTGCATAAACAATGAGAACGTATGGTTCCCCACCTTTGACTTCCGGGCCATCACAGTTTGCTTTCGAATTACTTGAATTTTGCCCATCGTTCATGATGAGACTTGGTGCAGCATCCAAAATATACAAGTCAATATTCTCTTCATCCAAACTACGCTGAGGACTTTCAATCGAGATTGACTCCCCACTTGAAAAGATAGAAAGAAAGTGACTATTTCTTTAAACATTCAACGATTAGTACTATTATTTATTATTCCACAAAAATGTTGTGAATTTTACTTGATCATTTCTGTAGTATAGTAGAACCCCTCTAATTGAGACAGGATTTTTTCATTTTTTCTCGCTGAAAAGGAGTTAAAAAACTGTAAAACTATGAAATGTAGTTTCGTTACCCGGTTTTCAAACTATGTTTTATAGTTTTAAAGTTTTTCAACGAGAAAAAACGAAAAAATCTTGTCTCAATTAGAGGGGTTCTACTGCAGTTCTTTGTAATTCTAATTGAACTCTTACCCGGAAAAACTATGCGCAGGCGTAGTACTAGTAAGCGGTGCGGCTACCACGGGAATACTCAGAGTATTAGCTATTGCCAAAGTGGAAGGTGGCTGAACTGGGCTAACTGGATTGTTTAGTTGTTGTATTGACACGGATGTTGTTGTTGTTGTTGCTGCTGTTGGTATTCTCATGTCACCCTGTTCACTCATCGTTTTGGCAAGGTAGCCCCGCTTTGGTGGAAGTTCAGGAGGTTTACCAGGTATACCTGAATTGTCCTCTGTAGATGAGATCGATGAATTGGTCGTCGTGAGATGAAGCCGATTGTCAAAGGAATTGTAATTAGAATTGGTAGATTTGTACAAATGTTGATCCTCAGTTGGAGATGGGATTTTGGGATTCACACCAGGTCCTCCAACATTTAGTCCAGATTGTTGTTGATATTGTTGCTGTTGAGAGGTAGAACACGATGAAAACTGGTGATATGAGCTAGATTGTGCATAAGACGCTCTCTTCATATCTCCACTAGTCAATAACATCCCACAATCAGAGACTGAGCTAGAAACTGGTCCCCCAACTGGACTCAAGCTGTCAGATCCGGCACCATATGGGCTATAGCTTTGAAGTGGGGCTTGATGTGAGTATTGATGAGAAATTGGGGGATGATGAGAGTTCGAGGTGGACAACCCACTTGTGTTACTTGAAGTCCCATGTTGATAATGAAAAGAGTTTTGATGATTATGGAAATGATGATGATGGTGATGATTATGAGAATTTGAATGAGAGTCAAAATTGTGCATTAACTCAACATATGCCGTTACTGTAAAAGACACAAATCAGGAAATGAGAATTTCTCCAACTTTTCATTGTAAAAAGGTACTACTTAAAACATGTTTTTAGAATGGAACAAAAGAGGGACCTTTTTAATAATAATGATTATTATATTTTATATTTATAATTAAAACTTACTCAGACTGTGCTTCTTCTTGGGAAGTGGTGGTTTTTCATCCGAGTCAGAAAACCCCATTGAGGTTCCCACAAGAGTATTTCTAGACTCTGAGTAGCTCATAAATTGTCGTTGTTGAAAATGTGCAAATTGTTCCCTGTGATAGAGTCCAGCAGTAGAATTTTGTCTCGAATAACTACCACTATCTGAATTTCCAGAGGAAGAAATTCCTTGCCAAGTTAACGCTAGGTCGACTTCTTCTCCCTCTTGAACATTATCATAGGGGGAGGGGCACCTCACCGTGGAATTGCTATTAGGATTACTACTAAGGTTATTATTATTATTATTATTACCACTATTTGGATTGTAACTACTGCAACTACTACTATGCGTGGGAGAAATTGTACTGTGAGTACTTCCAGGAGGATTTGGATTATTCCCAAGGAGAAAATGGCGTATTCTATGTTGTTTTTGAGGTAGCCTCGGAGGAATATCATCGTCGTCTGTATGATCTTCTGTAATGATGATATTACTTTCACCACTCCCTATAATTCGAGGAATTCCAGGAGCTGGGGAAGGAGAGTTACTTGATTTTGAAACTCCTCCCACGTCTGTCAAAAATACATCAGCGTCTCCATCGGGATCATAATGACTTAACTCACTCAATCCAGAATTAGAATGACCCCTTATACTACTCGACCCCAGCATTCCACCAACACAGTTATTGGAGTTACAACTTAGGTTACTACTCACTGAAATCCGATTCCCACCTCCACACGTCGAATTAGAGTTGGGACTTAGGCCGGCTCCAGAATTTGACGCGTGTCCCGAATTTGAGTTTGAGTCAACTAACAATAAATTATCCAGGCTACTTCCCAGGCTCAAAGATTGACTTTGGGAGCGAGATTCATCAACAAGCAACATTTTGTCCAAGGACTCGTCAGAGCCGAGTCGATAAGAATCGGAAAATGTCCGCGTTTTCTTTCCATTTTGAAGGATTTTATTAGCTGACATGGACGAGTGTCCTCCAACTCCAATGTTTCCAGACGCACTGGAGGTTGAAGTCCGCCCCACATACACAACGGAATCAACCCAATTCTGTGAGGATGAAGACTGACCCTGGAGCGAAGAAGTTGACGACAACTCTAAAAATTTTGATTTGGAAATTGATGATGATTGATGATGGTTATGTTGCTGATGATGATGGAGAACATGTTGATGACTTCCACCACTACAGCTGCTACTACTACTACAATTGGTATTGACTCTTCCCGACTGGAGTTGCTGTTGTTGACTGTGAAACGTGGTTGAGGTGGAGGTAGATGAACGGTGAACTGAGAGATGCTGCTGACTGCTTGAACATGATGAATTAGCAGAATTTCCTTGCTTTGATGGAAGCGGTGATTGTTCCAACCACTGACTCAATAAACTTGTTGAATTATTATTATTATTATTATGAATATGTGACATTGGATGATGATGACCCGTTTGATACTGATAAGCGTGACTGTTATTTTGCGAATGAAGAGGATGATGATGATGAGAGCCCGAAGGAGACCATTCAATAGTACTGTCAAAGGATTTTGCTGTCCATTGTTTCAATTTTGCCGATTTCGGGGGTAACGGAGGTAACCTGTACATAAAAAACATTAAAAATAAACGCATTTTATTTCAATATTTTTTTGTTATTTTTGGTTAAATCATACGCAATTTTCATTTCATATCATCTCTTTACTTAAGCGATTATCATACTTTTCTTCAGCAGGTTTAGGAGATATCGTCGACGACGCAGAGTCGAGCTCCCATTCTGATTTTGACTTTGATGAGGAGGATGACCTATCCTTGTCTTCCCTCTCTCGACCAGCAGTGCTTCCATGTGGATTTGGGTGATTATGACTATGAGATCCACCGCCAACGTTGCCTTGACTCGATGTGAGAATGCTGGCCAAACTCCGATTGCTGTTTTCTTTACTGGGTGACGTCTTTTTTGTTGGACTGGTCCCCAACACTGGAGTTTTCCCATGACCATTTTCCTTTGTGTCAATCAGACTCTTCAAATGCTAGTTGAATCATAGGGGAAAAACCAAGAAACATCGAACATGACTTTTAATGCCAACAAAATAGACTACCGTATATAAGCTCTTCTATCTAATATGACAGCATCTAATAGTATGATGCACCTTATAGTATTACGCCAAAACAGTGAAAGCAATTTTTGTATGTATCTTACTGCAATAATAAAAGAGCTTTTATACAGTAAATAATATGCCATGTAATAATTATAGTTGTTTGTCATCTCATCAAAATGCAAATTATTACATAGGGCACGAAGATCGAATGTCACAAAAATAAAAAATCGAGCTTACATTTAGAGCTTCTCGTGTTGTTTCGATTGTCTCTATGATTTTCTGAAAGTACAATTCTTGCTGAGCATCATCAATCGGATCTTTCAACAATAATAGGACGTCAATGGAAGTTAAAAAATCCGAGAGAGCCGTCTTAACTTGCGATATTGCAGACTGATATGGTGCACTGTCAGTAATAAAAACAAATATAGGTACAATTTACACATAAACAAACTTCCATCGTAAACCGCAATACTAAATGCTACTATACTTTATCATTTATCATGCAAGTATGGAGTATGGAGATACTCAGGTATATTATGATATAACATCATATAACTATAATAATGATAGAACAAAATTGCATGCATGAATAGGAGCTTTCATTGCATCTTTTTTCACAAAAAGAACAAGAAAAAGTAACTCGATATATTTATTATCATTATTATTTGTTAATTTTTTCATCTTTCATACTATTTATATTACACTCTCACACACACACACTATTATATCACATATTATTATTCTGAATATTAGCATATTAATGATGGCAATTTCTTGCAGGCATATTACGCTTTCTTTGAAATAATAGCAGTATCATCTATCTCGTTTCAATACATACTTTTGCATGTACACATTACACATCTTTTTCTTTGCAAAACTAGAAAAATCCAAAGGAAAGGATTTTTAAAATCTCTCATAGGTATCGTATTTGAACTTGCAGTTTCCCTATACATCTTACCTACAATATCAAGAATCAAAAGAACCATCAAGATAGAGGAAGGTACATAATTGGCCGCAATAATAATTCGGTAGACAATGTTGCGTTAATAAATGTACAACATGTACAATGCACATTGTACATATTGGAGTAAGAGAAAGAAAGGAAGGAGCAAAAATACTCCATTCAAAAGATAATAATATAAAAAAGAATATGACTGCACACCATGTTGTACTATCTGGCAATAAAAAGATTCATCTAGTTACATAAATTCATGGAAGCGTGGAGACCAAGAGGCCACTGAAAGGAAGAAAAAAAGAGTAAAACATTGCAAATTCGCTAAACCAACGGATACACAGAAGGTGTAGTAATTATATTGAGGAAACGAGAAGAAACCGTCTATGCATTATGTATGTTTACATGTATTGGATATATTATGCATACGGATAAAAATTTGCCTAAAAAGTAACCTAATATCATTATTCTTAACATGAGAAGAACACGAAGAAGAACAAGGAGTTAGTCTAACGTTAAGAACCAAGAGCATCGTTTACCAACAAAAAACTCCTTCTTTTTCTCAAGTTTAAGAGATCAAATTCAACTAAATGTACATAAGTACGATAATGTACATATGCATGCAGCATGCACGTAGCACGTACCTCAGTAAGTCAGGTTATAATAAATGCTTCGTCTTCATTTAATTTAATTCATAAAAAATACAACTATCATCAATCCAGACTCTCTAAAATGCATATAGATATTCATCTATTACATGTGAGATTTATATTATAAAGAGTAAATCGTACAGAGACTATACTCCGTATCTATCTACTAATAATCTAATCGTAAGAACATCCTTTTGAGTTTGTAAAATTCATCATTGCCATTATTTTATTTGACATGAACTACTTTATTGTTAGGAAAACAAACATTTGTACAATTTAATTCAAAGAATGTGACAAACAATTATGCTAATAATATGTAACATTTTACGCTTTTCAAAAGGTTACAAATTGTCATACAATGTAGCGTACATGTTATACAATGTGTGTAAGCAGTGTACACCATTTAGTGCACACACTTATTGACGCATGCTGTGCTTGTGCTTATAGCTTATAGGTACACTGCTTTTTAGTTTTTTACAAAATAATTATTACACCATTATGAGAAAATTACAAAAGGAACATGCTGTACAACTTTACTGATACCTGAAACTTTCTCTTAACATTTGCAAGTAAAATCAAAGACTTAAGAATGAAGAATGAGACCCAAGCCCAACATCAGTTGTACTCATTCAACTTTAATCATTTAAGAAGCTTCAACGGGTATACCACAGAATATGTGTAGATATCGTACATAGTGCAATTTGTGCATATGTACATACACAATACACATATAAACGCACTAAAGTACCGTCTGCCTAGTCATTTAAACGTTGTCCGCATCCCAGCAAGCAATTAACATAATTTAGAAGTCGTAAAAAACGAAATAAGAGCAGAACCACCGAGACAATGTAGAGGAGGACTAATTGCATCAGAACTAGAAGCTGAGTTTTTGATGACGATGACGAAGATTTCTATCATTTCCATTTGCCAACAATTTAGATTATAGGTAATAATCCTATCAATAATTTCGATATTCGAATGACGTAAAAGTTTTCCTGTTTATGTGTTATGTACATGTACTGCTATTACGATACAGTGTATAAAGTTGACGGTCGATTGAGGAAGTAAAAAAGAAAGTTCATCGGAAATTTTTAAAAACATGACAGGAAGAAAGAAAAGTCGAATGATACATCATATTATGTGAAAGTGGACAGTCTGTGTGCACAGGAAAGCACAAAGTACTCGAGCGCAAAACTATTTATCCCCGGTGAAAATTGAAGATTACACAATGTTGACAATTCAATAACATATTATAACAGGTCCGTCTTAAAGGACATAAATAATATTCCAAAAGATTTCCAGCTATTAGAAACTTTTTCATAAACATTTAAAAAGCCAGGGTACATTTTTGCCCATGATTGTACTATTCTTATTGGACAAGTCGGGAAACGGAAAACCAGCCAACAAACTATCTTGTAATAATCCCAATAATACGTACACAGCTTGTTGTAAATAGCACACATGAATCATGAACCATCCACGGAAAGGAAAATTAGGAGAAGAACCTTCTGCCTAGTATAACGTTTACTGTCATATTATTATTTTTATTACATTATTATTACAATATATTATTGCAGTCATAATTGACTGTAATAATAACTAGTGCTTGTACAGGTGCACATTTTTCCGGCGTCCTCTCATACTTGCTTACTTTCTACTTACGATATCTACTTATAACATAATACAAGCAATCGATCAAAGCATTATAATACATCAT
>JAQIVE010001692.1:0-23368 GCA_034698285.1 Sminthurinus bimaculatus | reverse complement strand
AAATTTTTTTCCTAATTGTAGGGATCCAAAAGGAACAATATGGCGGGGTCGCTGGTTAACTTTTCCACAAAAGTGTCGAAATGCAACAGTCTACTGTATATGTACCTTTGGCGGCAATCCTAGTACAACTGTATACCTAACAGAGATGAAGGAAATAGGCTGCCTTTGAATTCATTAGCGGTTTCCTCACTACCTCATGGTTAATCACTTGTGTATTGTACAGTATAGTATTGTTGCATGTATGCAGTGGATGCTATGCAATACATATGTTTGAAACGTGTACGAACATTACAGCAGGATATCATATAATGTATAGTTTCCTCTCAACTTTCCGACTTTCTCTTGATTTCCCACAGCAAACCACAACACCGTGCTTTACTCTGGTGCTCTTGAACTTGTGCACAAAATCCACCTTTAATCTAGTGCAGGAAATCAAATGCAGCCCATTACACACATTTATCTATGGGAGTACACACTAGTTTGTCGAGTTTATTTGCTTCTTCTCATTTGTTAAACCTAAACCGAAACAGAAATCAAAATAAAACCTGAAGCGCCGAA
This sequence comes from Sminthurinus bimaculatus, assembly GCA_034698285.1. Classification (NCBI taxonomy): domain Eukaryota; kingdom Metazoa; phylum Arthropoda; class Collembola; order Symphypleona; family Katiannidae; genus Sminthurinus; species Sminthurinus bimaculatus. The sequence continues at coordinate 22,810 of JAQIVE010001692.1, read as the reverse complement.
TCTGCTTAAAAAGTAGTGTCTACAAGTAAATTTTGTGTACTACAGAGAAAAAAATATTTTATTCACAAAATATGCACAAAGTTAGAAAAGCGTGATATTTCTTGGTTTTATGTTAAGATTCTTTGTGAAGCGGCTTAAAATTTATTGGCGTGTACATAAAATTGAAATTCAAGATTTTGAAATAAAAACGAAGGTTCTATGCGTTCACCATAAAATTTTACGTTTACATACTCCCGTTTTGTTAAAGCGCGTAATACCATATGCAATGAAATTTACATGGAAAAACAAAACTCAACATGGAAAAATATCATAAGAAAAATGACAAAAATGCAATATGTGCATTTGACACTCATCGTTTGTCTTTGTCTGTTCAAAGTCAAATCATCGTACGGCAACTACTAAGAATAACTTTCATTTATTATGTATGTATAGTATTCGATCAGGTTTCCTTTTTACGTTTTTTGAACTCATGGATGGCCTCAGATTTTTATGTATGTATTCAAACAGCCTTTGCATTAGCTGCACCCAACCACATGTACAAGGAATAAAAGAAATTCAGCAACAGAAAAAAACCTGGAGAGAGCGACGACAGAGTGACATTGAAAACGGAAGAATATTCATTTGGAAATGCAAAAGGCCTCTAAGATATTGTACAAAGACATGAGGAAAAAACTCGTGAAAACTCGGTGGAGAACTGCATTAGCCATTTTCCATTCACACAAAAGTTTTTCTCTAGCTTAACTCCACGTTCCTCTCCTTAACCATGTGCACTTGTGTACAATGTACAATGTGGTATTGGATGGGATCGTGTTTGCATTATATTATGTACATGCATATGTATTGTACAAAGTCGAATCGAATCGAATTGCACCGTATCTTATCGACTCGTATCGCATCGTATCGTAACGAGTAAAGAGGAGAAGCAGCTTTACCCTTGTCAAATGTGTTTTAACTCTGATTTGAATTCCGGATTTAATGCATCACCCTACATTTTTCAACAGGGAGAAAACACTGGGCTCTGAATCCAACCATTGTTTGATATGCGTATTAATGTACATACAAGCACGTATGTATAATGTATATATCGGAAAGTGTGCAAAGAAACGGTATTGATATTGATATTGGGGAAAGCGAGAGAAGGAGACGAGAGAATCGCCTGTCTTTCAATTTCGTTCTCATGTCTGTTTCCCCGTGTGTACGAGGACGATGTATGGAATGGATAGAATTCGGGATTGTCGAGCAAATGTACAATGTACATGTGTATACATACAAATGTAGAGAGGAAGGGAAGAACAAAAGAACAAGATGAAATACAAGTGTACAAGAGTAACTATCTTGTTAACGCTTGGCGTTCCTTCGATGATGCATCCATCAGTATTGATGGATGAAGATAGTCTCCTTTTGCTCCCTCGTGTTGTCCTTGCATTTGTATCCGCGGTACACACGAGACTAAACGGAAAATCCCTTGGACGACAACTTTGTTTCCCTTGTTGTTTCCTCCCTGTCTACTCCGAGTCCCAGTCCCATCCATTTCATTCATTCAATTCTCCTCATCGTCCCCATATGTTGTGCCGAGAAAGCAGTTGACTTTCTCCCCCCTTTTCTTTGTCTATTCAATTCCAAAGTCCAAGTAGCTTTTCTCTTCAAATTCAAACACAAGATGGGAATAAAAATGTTACAGAGGCTTGGCACTTTATTTTTTCAGATTTAAGCAAGGTGTTGTTGGAATTCTTGGTAATTTTTAGAACGACAAAATTTATTTTTTTGTCACATACCAAACCTCTGTAGTGCATAATCATACGTATGTATGTGTATGCGTAAAAGATAGATCTTACCAGGAAATATGCTTACGTGTAGACAATATTTTACCAAAAAAATACAATTATTTTCAACATGAACTGTGTGGGTTGGAGGACAATAAACGGTTTTTGTGGTTTTGTGTAACATGCAGGACTCCTATTTGTTGTGCAGCCTGGATCGGATCTGACACAAAATTTACGACAATTAGCTTCGGCCCAGCCTTGGAGTTCCATTCTATTGTTTTATATGTACATATGTAGCACGTAGGTCCGGAGATACAAGTATTGTACAGTGTAAAGTTGACATTTTTGCATTTGCGCTTTATCTATCATTGACTTTAATTAGCTCTTGTCCACTACATCTAAATCCAGGCAGTATTGTCTAATCAAATCTAATCAAATTACATCGTACTATATAAATAGCACAGTATAGTGATGATGAAGTTAAATCATATGATCGAATTGGCACATGGTAAATGGGGTTGTCTTGTTCGTCTGTATGAGATACGAAGGAAGATAAAAAAAGGTTGTTTGCTTATCCCTAATCTGTATTATCATATTGTACAAATCTCATTGCATAAATTAACATATTTTAATATTGGCTCATAAGGTTTCTGATTTCTGCCTTGCTCTTAACTTGTTCGGCCGTAATATAAAATCGATAGCCGGACAAAACCCAAGTCATATTTTTGCATTTGTAAAATATTCCACAATAAAATAATTTAATTTAAAGAGACTTTTCTCCATTTTTTATAACAAAACAACAAAAAATGTACCTTTCTGCAGAATGCTCCATTGAATTTTTCAATATTCAAATAGGCCAAAGTACTGTCACGTTATTCCCTCCTATAATGTCTTTAAATTGATTGAATTGGATTCTCAAAATTCCAAAGGCCAAAGTGACTCGAGCTTCAATGTAATACCATTATATTGCAGCACACCGCATTAAGATATTACATACAACACTATTTGGATACAAACACCTTAAGCTTGACAAGATCAAGACAGGGCGACTCATTCTCATTCATAATTCATACGTAACTACATGTTCATACCCAATAACAATCATTTTAACATGGCTTCGACTCGGAACACCCGAGGTTGCTATTTATGTATTATGCATATGGATGATGATGTTAGACTTGACGAGACTTCTTCAACACGGCAATGCCATGTACTTGCATTTTATGTATCTATACAGTGATAGTGATGAGCTCACGCCGTTTCAACAAATTATCTATGAATGAATCCATCAGTTGTGTATTTGCATGTGTTTGACTCTGTCTATGTGTGTGGGTCCTCATAATGTTTGATTATTAGATTATGTGAGCAAGTCAACTGAAGCAGAGAGAGAGAGAGAGAGAAAGAGAGAGATAGAATGCCTAAAAGAGGACAAGACCATGAAGCCACTCCTTTGTGTATATTTCTCTTTGTTTGCCGTCATCCAAAGACAAGTACGAGTATACATATACATGTACGTACATATTATGCATAGAGTGCATGTATTTGTGGCAAATCATTTGCAAATAGAATTATTACGTGTAATGTATTATGTACACGACAGAAGTGAAAACAACTGTATGAAAAAAACGAGCAACATCACGTCCGCTTGCTCAAGTTGCCCTTTTACTTCAAAATATCTCTTGTAAACTGTCTGCTACTCTGATTCGTACATCCTGAATATCCGATTCGTTAGTTGGATTGACATACATTCATGCATGTAAATTAGCAATATACATAGGTAGGGTTGTAAAATTCTCCATCATAAATTAAGCTTCTATCTGTATTATCAAACCTACTCAATGTTGCCTTAATATGTAACGTAGATGAAAAAGTTAACAGTGGCAATTAAGATTACTGACAAAAATAAATGCACAAATTCTTTCAACATGGAAAAACAGGCTACTAAAAGGATGATTTGGCGGGGCTGATTTCAGAAAAATCATTTAACTTTTATTTATGACACCAAAACGCTGTAGTAAAACTGTGTTTCTATTATTTTATAATGTGTGTGGAGGTATGCTGTAGATAAAAGTTAAGTGTAAAATAATTAACAGGGCTGATTGAAAGTTTTTGGGTGTCCATCACGTTTTCTTTTGTTGACTCCCTGAGTTTTACTGGAAATTAGTGAGGATTTCGCCGAATTGCCAACTAGAGTGCACACACGTTTTACTATCAAACGCACCTTTTACATTTAGGAATTCAAGTCTCTTGTAACAGCGGAGTTTGTACAACTGTTCCGCCTCTAAAAAGTCGAAAGTACTCGGCTTTTGATTTAAAGTCCGTTACGGCTGTCTAACTAATTACTTGTAGCAATTTATTTCCCAGGTTTTTCTCTCACAGGATGACTCAAAGGTCGGAGAAAACTCCTTTTGCCTCAGTCTCAACAGGCTAAACGTCCAGCGGGCTCCAAGATTATAGGAATCAGCTAGCGATAAGTTTACTTTTACTTTCACCTCTGGTGCTCGCTCCCCTTCTCCGATGTTTACCGTATCCTATACATGTTTTACAGAATACAGAATACAGAATACAGTATAAAATACATTATCCATAATATGGTTTGGAGCAAAACAGTGAATCTAGAGGATGCTGCAGTTTTCTAATAGTTGTTTCCTTAAACTTATTCCTTGCATGGAGATATCAGTATGTTTTTTTATACATTATTCTCAGCTTACACACAGATTAAAGCCCTGAATAAATGTTGGACGAGTTTATTTTCATCAATATGGATAAACGTATCTCGAACAGGAATTGTAAAAATTCTCCAAAAAATTCAGTAATTAATTGAACGTTCAAAATCTTTGATTTGAGTCAATCACCTCAAGTGCACAAACTAGGGAAAAACCCCTTTGTGCATATCACGAATAGCGTGGCAACTGACGCATGTTTTTCGGTTATTTGACAATGACACAAAAGTCTGTATACATGAATGTCAGATGATTGATTCAAATTGTCAACGTCCGTCCGTTGTAAATCATTCAGGAGATTCATGTTCGAGATTTTAGAGTGGGAGCAAAGCGGGAATGACACAATTTCTTACTTAGTCCTCTTTTTCTCTGGGATATTAGTGCGGAAAAAGTAAAAGTAAAAACATGGAAATTTCTATATAGACTCCGCGAGGAGCAAAAGCAAAATGACAAGGAAGGAAGTGCTAGTGAGTAAGTAAATGTAAATTGAGCTGTCAGGCCGAAAAAACCCTTAAGAATTTTAGACGTGGAATATGTGTTTTCTCGGTCTCTGTCCCAGTCTCTCTCTTCTCCTTTTCCCCCGATCTCCATTTCCATCTCGGGAGTGGAGTTTGTGTTTCATTCAGGAAAAGAGGAGGAAGAAATATATAGAAGGAAGAGATTCTTTTAAAAAAGACTGGAGCAGTGGAGAGATGAAGCTGTTTAGATAGGAGAGGACAGAAAAGGCATATCATATCATATGATCTCAAAAAAATGTGGAATCTAGATGTAAAATCTAATGCACTTTACCTCCTTTATTCACAACCATGATCCATCCCCACATTGTGTATCAATGTATACTGTATACCTTATGCATATACATAGGAAGGTATGTAATATACATTGTACATGTTCCATATTGCCAATTATGTTGATAATCATATAATCATAGATTTTAGATTGTAGTCTAGGAGCTCGCCGCCGCCTTTTTAAGCAAGACGAACGAGAGGAATAACATTGCAAAACATGGGATATTATCTGCATAATAGCATACTATCTGATATAAGTCAGCTACTTGTACTTGTCATCGGACTTGGACTTGGAACCTCCGCGGAAGTATGTTCAAAGGAGCTCTGACGTAATCTCTCCCTGTTCACAACGACAAAGACAACTAATCTAGATCCTAGATTCTTGATTCTACATCCAGACTAAATCTAATACCGACCCTTTTTGCTCTCTTCCTTTGTCTCTTTGACTAAACCTAAACCCGACGAATCTGTATTTTCAATATTACCGTAAGTAGTCACATAGTTGCTGCGGCTACTACATATTCCTTGTTTAAAAAACTTTTAAGTGTGACCCATTTTTGTACGTAATACATAAAGCAAAAAAATACTGGCTATTACTACCACTGGTTGTTATTTGGCTATTTACGGTAAAAATAACAGTGTATGTATGTTGATAAAGCGGATTCACCGAGTCATGAAGAAATCGCGGGGGTGGCTAACCTACCGTCTCTTATACATAGATACAGGACATTCTTTGCCTTGAGACTGCGACGTAAATTCATTTATTCTGGTACATGGATATATGCAAACCACACATACATATTAGGTATATGCATTGGTGGGAATATATTGTAGAGTTTAATGTCGCGTAAGTATGCGCATACACTACAGTGTCTAGTGTTTTGGGTCGGCAGGGTTGCTTTCCCTTTTCTCCCCGTGTTTGAAGAAAGAATTTCATGTGGCGAGATGCTCTTTTAACTCCATGTTTATCTTATATTTTTCAGTACTCTCCCATACATTTTTGGAGCATAAACAATGCTTCATCTTTATAAAAATTGATTGGACAGCCCACGTGTCATAAATCCAATATAACATATTGTACTTAGAATTTGGGACAGGGCAGAGTCGTCTGTTCTTTTATATCAGTATAAATATACTTATGAATTATACATGCCTACTATTTACATTTTACATCATATTATGTGTCTATATAGGGCATCTTTATAATGTCGTACAGGTATTTTGCCTTTTTTACGTTATTTTACAAAAGCGATAAAGGAAAAGTCAAATTGCAAAGGGGTCCTGGCGCTCTTCTGTGTTGTGAACTGCAAACGGTATTACTGTATTGTCTTTACGATGGGTAAATATTTCATATTTTATTATGTACGTGGGAGCAAACAAATCTTTAATAATGTATTGAAAGTAAAACTTGGAGTTGTTTTCGGTTAAAAAGTAAATAAAGTGAATTTTCCTTTGAGGTTGAATGTTTTACATTTTACACGTGCGATTGAGACGAATATACACATATTTTTGGTCGTAGTAAAAGTCATTGGATACGAAATTTTTAGCACACTTTGAATATCAAATACACGGATAGAATTTCATATCCGGAATCAAGACTGTGAAATATTATATCTGCTACTCTGTTTTTCAGTGCCATCGTATGTATGTTAAAAATCTGAATCCTGTTGAACACCGAAATTACTAAAATGGAAGCTTCGGCTTTAGACATAAAATCGATGAAAACATTGTGAGTTTTTCCTCAATTAAGTATAGAGCTTTTCTATCCACAAATACCATATGTCTGTAGTTTATTACAGAATTCAACCCAAAGAATATAATTTATGAATATGTATAATGTACATAGGTGTCATATTAAAAATGTTGAGCAACTTCCGAGTGCTCTTTTGTATTTAAGAAATTTCTAATAGCATTTCTAGTACAATGTTGGATAGTCTAAAAATTTTCATAAAATTTTACTCAAACATGTTAAACCTTTTAGCAGAATGTCTAAATCTTTCATCTAAAAATAAATTATTGTTGATTGCTAATATACATATTTTCATTCAAAAATAGATTAAATTGACTGGACAATATGTTTGTTTTTGTTTATTTCTGCGTTTGTTTCGACTCAATACCCAAAAATGAAGAGAACGAAAGAAAGAAAGAGGGAGGAACCTGAACGTATCCAGCTGTACTGTGTAATCGATCCACGTTTTGGTCGAGAGTTTGGGAATTGTATAATTTCTGCATTGTTCTACTCAGAGAGGAACTACTAGTCCTTGTCGTCGAGTGTTGATGATTGTGATTGGAAGGCGGTGAAGTTGACTCGATTCTTCTTTTCATTTAATCTTCCTCCGTCTTGTTGTTGTTGCTACTGCTATTCTTCTTCTTCCGCTACGGCTTGCTCCAACATTCGTATTAAACATTGAAGAATAGCTTTACTTTGCTTTGTAAAGGAAGAAGTTTACGATCAGTCGACTAATCGTCGCATGACTTGGACTATTCTTCTTGTTTTCTTCGTATTGTGTTTAGATGTACAGTTAACCATATTTATTTATCATTGATACATATACGGATATACATAGTGTGAAATATATTGATATTTCTGTGTATACATATAGCTCGAAAATATGTAGACCACGTTTTTTCCACCAAGTTCCTTGATTAGATTTGAAAAGCACTTTAACTATTTGGTCAACTTTTCATTACCATAAAGTTTCTTGGCTCACTGGCTCTGTTTCTGTTCCGTTTTGTCTTGTTTTTCTTTCTTTCTGCGTAGCCTCTCACTTTTTGGCGAGTTTAGATTACGGATTTGGCCTGAATAACAAGATAGCATCAAGCTTTGTCTTAGTGTTAGAGTGTGAGTCCTGATCACGGGTTTCATCTATACATACATTGATCAACCTATACCACCAAATATTTTTACATAATTTTGTATTGTATAATCTATGATATACTGTTACATTCAAGCACATTGATCACAGATTGCCTTCCTATTATTTATATACGGCGTAGGCGACATAAAATTGGGGAAAGAGTGAAAACTTTACAATTAAAAATCCATAACTAGCTTCACGATTTTGTATTAGAGTTCCAGAAATCTATTTAAATCTATTATAATACATTATAAAGTACAGCGCTTATGAATGAAAGCTCGATAATATCTTTCTCAGTATTGCTTTTAGCTCTATACATAGTTTTAGTAAAATGACGTCAGTATAAATTTTCCGTTCTAAAAGTCAACTTATCCCCAAGTGAAAGTCAAGTGGTTCTCGAAACCTGTTTTGCCCCTCTTTCCTCTGTGTACATAAGTAAACTGAAGTGTATACACTTATGCAGTGTTTGACTAGCACTTACTTTTTTAAGAAAAAACTTGTGTTTCTGCTTCATAAAAAATTAAAATCTAGTACTGTTAAGATGATTCAGCGAAAAGCAAAAAATATTGTCACTTCGGCCTTGGCAATTACTAGGCGACAATAAAGTTGGTTAAAATATATCGTAGATATGCTAGAATACAAAACAATGAGCTAGTTGCATTTGCATTTGAACTGGAAAATACCAGAAAATGTTTAGTTATATTTTAAAATTCCACAATAAAAGCCTACATCACATATAATATGTACAAGGTTGGAAAGTCTAGACACTTGTGCGAGTCAAGATGGATAGACTTAATAAAAGAAAGCCAAAAAGGAAAGAGAAATGAGGTAAAGGAAATGTGATGCGTATATGGTGTGTACAGTGTGTAGTGTGTACACAACGGAAAAATTCCGCAGGCCAAAATGACTAGTTAAATAGTTGCAATGAGAACGGTCCTCCAGGGATCAATAATTCTTCATGTTGTCTCTCTTTAATTTCTCCAGCAGAGAGATTCACTATCCACACTTGTACAATCAGCTTGTTGTTAGTACCGTCAGTTGGGGTTGAAAATTTCTGTGGTATTCAGAGCAACTTTCTTTATTTTAAGCATTTTTAGGACTACACAACTTTTTCATCACCGTACACAATAATATTGTCATTTTTGACCGCTTGCATATGTTACCACCAACATATTTGTAGGTATTTATTCATTGGAAACTAGACTCCCTACTTTTGACGGTATGAAATACCCATTTAGTCAGTAGCCTAATATCGAACTTGTGTAATTCGAAATGAAAATAGTACAAAGTGGAGGGACAAGTAAAGTCCAAGTATGTAATACCAAAGCTAGACAGGGCAAAGACAAAATGTAGAGAAATAAAAGTTCTGGATCAATTCCCTTTCTCATCTTCTAAGGTACTGTCGTGTACAGTGTAAAAAGTACATCTGCATTTGTAAAGTTTTCAACTCTCCTGGAAAATCTTTCCACATCAAATAGAACAACAAAAAAAAAGGACTGACATAAATAAAAGGAGCAAAACTCTGGCCCCTTTAAAAGTTTGCCTTTTTAAACTCGTATCATGTGTATTAAATCTGAGGAAACAACAACACTATGCGGTCAAGATCGTGAGTATACAGACGCAATATACACATTAGTAGAATAATATGTGACACAGTACGAACATGCAAATAATTTAAAAAGTGGGAAAGTTTACGTGAACAATTTTTAGGATGGCAAAAGAAATTTAGAAAAAATCCGGGAAACAAATTGAGCATAACCAACGATATCATAATGATATACAATACAAATTATGTTTGCATAAAATGCGATCGATACAGTTTAAATGAAAACTAAATTATTTTTCTTAATTTTTTTAAACTACTCTCTCACTTTAAACGATAATTTACTTTTCAGTTCGTACTACCTATAAGGTCTTCAAATTTTACAAACTTTTTCTTCACCATTTTACACTTTACTCACTACATTGACTGTATTAAACTTTGGGCTTTTTTTCGTTAGGTATGGAACCCTGCTAAAACGGCGCACTACACAATACACAACCACTGCTGATAAATACTTATTTTGTGTACAGTTCGAAGTGTAGACTAAGTTATGTAGACTGCTTGATTGATTTTTGGGTTTGAAAAAATAAAAGCTTTCCAATACTTTGAAGTATCTTTCTCTAAACCTTTCTCATTTGCTTTCATGTACTAAACACATGTACATATGATATAAATCAATAAAGCTGCATTGGTAATACTTAATAGCTAATAGTCATACTCATGTAAACAATTATCCACGCTTTTGGTGACGACGGTGATTTCAAAAGTCACAAATATACTTGACTAAGCACACATATACAAATAGCATTTGAGTCCTTATCTCTCCCTGCGCACTTCACTCCATTTCCATGTCTTGCATTTAATAAGCGAGTAGAATGCTATCTAAAGCTGTAGGCAATAGGGTGATGACGACGGTAATGATGATGGTGATTGTTAAAATATTGATGAATGGACCTGCCCTTTTCTGAAGTTGTTGGATTCGTCTAAAGTAGGTACTTTACTGTTTACAATATGCTTGAACACTCTATCCACTTTGTGCCTCTTTCGAATTTCATTACTTTACATTTACACACAATTAGGGAGCGAGCGAAGCGAGCTCCCCTTATTCTATCATGTTGTCCGTCTGTCTGTCTGTCCTTTTCAGGGTTCCGGCCGAACGGTTGAACCGATTCACACGGGGTCTTTTTTTGACCTCGACATACGTTTTCGAAGAGACATACGGTTTTACATTGATGCTGTACATTTTAAACTCATTTTTACATTGAATTCGGACCTAAGGGGGCGGAGTTACGCCCCTCAGAACTCAGAAAGTCGGAGTTTCGGGAACTGACTTTTGGAACCTCAGCAGAGGCTGTATACTTAAGCATTGCAAGTGTCTCAAAAGTAAGTTTCTTATTGGTATGCAAAGTTCCCTCTCGCTCCCTATTTAGGTACTCATACTCATGTATCATGTACTAGGGATGAGTTCGGGACGAGCTTCTGCGTCCCGTCCCGTCCCGAAACCGAATTTCACCCTTTCAGTCCCGTCCCGTCCCGAACTCGGGCTTCAAATTTTCCGTCCCGTCCCTTCCCAAACCGAACTTCGCATTTTCCCCAAAATGACCCGTTTTTTAGCAGAAAAAAGAGGCCAAGAAAAAAAGAGCGTTATTACTCCATACAGCTCCATTTTTTACTCAAGGAAAAGGCCAGAATTTCGTTCTTTTGCCTTTTTTTCCCAACAAAATCCGAATTCCGTCCCGTCCCGTCCCGAAAAATCTACGTCTCGTCCCGTCCCGTCCCGACTTCAACCAACGTTCGGGAGTCCCGATCCCGTCCCGAACTCGGAACGGGACGGGGCGGGACGGGATTATCCCGTTCCGAGCTCATGTCTATCATGTACCCATGTTTATTTGCTTTAAGGGACATCCGACTTTTACGATGCTAAAATATTTTTTAAAGATGCAAGAGAGTCTAGGTCAATAAAATTACAATGCATCAGTTACAAAATAATTAGATTCGCGAACGAAAGTAACTAATGAGGAATAATTTAATAGGCCGCATTGAATGAAGTCCAATAGGCAACATGAAGTGTTTATTTCCGTCCGAATTATTTCATTTTGCTTTTAACTCACTATCGCCGCCATTCAATTGCGTAATGAAATAAACATGACATTTGGTCTGCGGCTCGTCTTATCTCCAATGAACCTTTTTTCTACTGTAGTAAAACATGCATTTTCATTTACCCTCTCAATTTTTTATCAATATACAAAAAGGTGCAAAACAAAGAGATAGCAGTCTTTATGCTCAATCATATACACGCCGATGCCCTGTTGGCTTTTGAGGATGCTGAGTGCCCAAAACTCAAAACACGCACTTTTGGTGACAAAGTAAGGTGATATAATCGGGACCCATTTCCATTTCCTAACAGGGAGCATTCCAACCTACTTTTCATGTGTAAAAAACGATCCGACACAATCAGCTGATGACTATTTCTGCTTGTTATTGTCAAAAAGGGTCACAGAATGGACAAATTTAATATTAATAGATCACTTTCCCAACGTTGCCTCACGTTATGAGTCATGAGCCGCCCACGTGTAAAAGAATATTTTGGTTTTTTATTTATTGAATGTTTGTATGCATTAAGCTGTCATCGGATCGATTGGAAGTTCAACCTGTAGATTTACTGGAGCTTTACTACGAGCTTGACTGAACATTCCTGTTATTGGTGCTCTTGGACTGTTTCCAGCAGGCACTGCATGTGGACAATTTAAGAAAACCTTTCTTGAGCTTGAGTTTGAAGTATAAAGTCTCAAACATATTATGTAATTCACCAGGTATTAAAAATTTGGAATGAATGGATGTTATTTTGCATGTGTTTGAACGTAAGTCAGTAAGTTTTTTTCTGGAAAATTTTGACGCGCTTATACATAAGTATGGACATAAATGTTGAGCTTTTGTAACTATTTATGTTCCATAGTACATTTTGGGGATGGTGACGAAAGACTGATTGAATTGAATTTTGCGGAAAGCCCGACAAATTACGTAGAAATAAAACATGGCACATGCATCTAGCTATAACAGCGTAGAAAACACAAGCAAAATCATACGCATTATGGTTTGCTGGTAGATTGGTCCTCCGCTCCGTTGGTTTCGCTTTGGTTTCGTTCATGCTCATGAATGCTGAATATGCTCCTGCACAAAGTTTATGAATTATTAGCTACTTCGCTCGAGATAATCATGTACGGACCACATTTGTTCCCCCGTATCTTCTCCACACTCTACACTCCACACATTCAAGTTTAGGCTAAGCGGCTCACACACAACTGCAACTGTTAAAACTCTTCCTGATACCGTCTGGAGACTAGTTAATATAGTATAAGATATTCATGTAGAATACACAACGGAATGCACTAGAATATGAACGGTCATATATGAACAATATGAACTCAACATGTCTATTTCTATATTTTACTGGTAAAGATAATAGATATTTGTCTGCTGGAGTTTATCTTCCATCTCAATTCCACGATTTCTAGTCTACAGATGTTTGCACATTTATAACCGTGTAATGTACAGTGGGCCTTTTTATAATCGACCCTTTTATAACGCTGGCTACTTGTGCACCCCAAAGACTTACAGATGCTTTAAAAAAGTTCTAAAGTTGTTATTTTGCCGATTGTATACAGTTTCCTCAAATAAAAGACATCATTTGAAAAGTAAACATAGTCAAGGACCTATTTCCAACCAAGGTCATCATACGATATTAAAAATTCCATTATAAATGGGACTTACTGTAAACATTTTAATATTTTTCATCACTTAACCCCTGCTCCTTTCGTTTTGAACATACATCGACCATCCAAACTGAAACGGTGGAGCTGGAAAATCGGTGAGCTGGGACTGCTACAAAGTCTTTGGTGCAGTTACATTTGTATTTGACTACATATACGATTTCTGCTATTGACGATGCTCTTTTTACGATTACGATGATGATTATGAATATTGTTACTATTATTATTGTTGTTGTTATTATTATTATTATTGCTATAATGTTGCTGAAATTTGCTTCATATTTCATGCTAAGGACATTCACGCACATGTCCTATAGTTCCGCTTTTCAGCTTTCCCTACCGTCTACAGGGTTGCCAATAAGTTCTGGTACTGATGTTTTTATTAAAATCTCAGCCGATTTTCAACTTACAGTGGTGAAAATTAGTACGGTATTTAACAAATGTACGTGGATTACAGTTCTATTTTTATTTTTCGCCAAAAGTCCGAACTTTGCTCTTTGTCTCTTGTGGAAGTATCAATCGGTCAAACCTCAATTCTGGAATTGGCTGTTTTTCACCTTTTTTTGAGCTAATTTTGAGAAACAAGTTGAAACAGAGTCCTGCTGATGAGTCTGAACATTCTTGTCGAATGTAATTTGATTGAGTGGTTGCACCACCTTTTCTAAAATGCCATTTACGAAGTTCTAGACCTTAAGCCTAACAACCTCAGACCCTTTTTGCTTTTCCCACTTTTTTGACGAAAAATTACGACATGCCCTTGTTACTTGCAGTTTATCTCGGTTAATCTTAGAGGTACACCAAAGCCAATTTTTTTTCATGAAGCTGAAAGTATCAGCTTCATTTGGTATGCATTTGGCAAGAATCGGATAAAAACTGAAAGTGCTACAGCATTCCAAAGGCCAGTACCAGAACTTATTGGCAACCCTGTACACAACGTCATCACAACACGAGTTATGAATACACAACACTGCACTGGTTTCACTTTCCCTTTTGTCCATGACGATTGCTACATAAATTTACAGAGTTCTGGATGCTGGACAGTAAATAGTAAATAGAATTACCATTCCAGATCCAAAGCCGTTGAAGGTCGACCTTTAGTGTCCACACATGTCACATGTATATGTATAATGTATATGGACACACAACTTTGAGAAGGGTACTCAAAGTAAATATTCAGGGATTGTAAGTGAATTGGTGTCGGTTGTTCCTGAGTATAAAAGCTGGACAAAAAGTCCAGCAGAGCACACTCACTCATCTCCTCTCCTCCAAACAACAACAACAACAATCACTGCAATAACCTTTCCATTCTATTCTAAATCACTTCAATCTCCTTCTTACAACCCAGAAAAAATGAAGGTAATTCCCAATATTTTGACGCCTTGTCAAACTCACTTTAACTAGAAACAAACAAAACATTTGGAAATTTTGACAGGATTTTGAAAGTCCCAATTTTTTGGCATTTTAATCGTGTTTTAAAAAATTGCTGTTTTTTTTAATCGTCCAGGTTTTGATGGTCTTGTGTTTGGCTGTTGCGGCTTTTGGAGCTGATGACGAGGTCGTCCGCCGAGTTGCTCGATAGGCCTATGGATACGGCGCTCCAACACCCGCCTATGCTCCCACTCCCAGCTACGCGGCTCCCGCACCAAGTTATGCGGCCCCCGCCCCAAGCTATGCGGCTCCAGCTCCAGTTTACTCTGCGCCCGCTGCTCCAGCTCCAGTTGCCGCCTACTCCCCACTCAAGACGGTGTACCACGCTCCAGCTCCAACGATGACCACCTACACCATCCACACCTACCACTCACCCGCCCCAAGAGCCCAAACCACTTATGCTCCCGCCCCAGCACCCGCCTACTCTGCTCCAGCTCAATCTTACTCTGCCCCAGCTGCTCCAGCTCCAGCTTCATACGCCGCCCCCAGCTCAAACTACGGCTCCTCATCTTCTTCCTACTGAACATTTTTTTAAACTTACCGCGAGTCAATTTTGTGATTAAAATGTTGATTTTTCAGAGATTTATATTTTTGTTATCGAGATACTATAAAAAAATTTATGTGAAATAAATGTGTAAGGGTGAAATAAAATGAAATTTGGAAAAAAATTGAGAAAAATTATTTGCATTTTGCTTATTTCCAAAATCCTTTAATTTTAAAGATTTTACATAAAACGTCAAAATGAATCGAAGCTTCGGTAGCTCCATTTTAATTTTTGTATCAATGTGTTGAAACAATTTAAAGACTAAAAATGCTATTTTTTAAAATAAATGTCAAGTTGTGTTCTTGATTGCATCGAACCTCTGAACGACGAGGCAGATTTTCAAAATTTCTTACACTTTTTATTCAAAAATGGGGGACTAAACCCGACTAAACTGAAAGAAACAGGTAAAGACACCAACGGCTGGACTGAAATGGCGACAAATGGCCAGTAAAAACAGGCCCAGAGTGGCTTATCGAACCTACATTAACTATTAAAATTCATTTTTTAAATTCGATTGATTGCTTTCATATTGGCACCCATATCTTTTCGGGCATGGAAATTGTCCTGAATTTTTGAATAGCCTCGTGTCTATGCTAAAAGCCAGGCACAAGAAAGTACCTTAAAAACGGTAGCAGCGTACGATCCTGTAGTGTTAAATCGTACAGTAAAACGTCGATATGCAAAAAGCTGTACCACGAGCTTCTTCATGCAAACCAACGGGGAAACGCATATGAAAATGTCTGGTCAAATATCTGGTGCAAAATGTACACATCTCGCAGACATTTAAAAAATATCGCTGAAAATAAAACTATAAAATTAAAATACCTGGCGAGAATTAAAAAAAGTTCGCAAAACTGTTAAAATATTGCGGACTAAAATTAAAAAATCACGGAAAGTTAAAAATACCGCGGAAAATTTAGAAATCCCGTAGATATATTCAAAAAATGTCGTAAAAATGTAAAGGAACGTCGGAAAAGTTTTGAAAATATCGCTAAAGTTTCAAAATCTCCCGGGAATGTAAAAAGTCTCGCGATTTCAAAAAACTATGAGAATTTAAAAAATGCTGTCGATATTTTAAAAACCCCGCAGATAGTTAAAAAAATTGGCGGAATTTTGAAACATATTGCTGCTGACGGAAAAATATTGTGGGAATTTCAAAAGCCTCGCGGAAATGTCAATTTCCCGCAAAAGTGTCAAGGAAAACTCCGTTGTTTTTAAAAAGTTAGTTTGTATATATGCACCCTAATGTTGAAATCCCACCTCATCCCATGGAAAAGTCATGGGACATAGTCCCGGCAGGAAATTCGACCAATATCCCGTCATAATCCCATGACCGTCCCATCACATTGATATCGAATGTCATCAGAATCCCATCACCATTCTGTCATGTCAACAAATAATTATCAACATTTGTATCAAGATGGAATTTCCATGCATTTGATGCGAGTCCCATGGAAATGTGATGGGATTCCCATCGGATTTGACGTCATTTTGGTCGAATTTCCTGTCGCACATTACAATAACGTATTTTTATTATGGTGACTGAATGCGCCGTTTACACATTATGTACGCAATGTAAATCAGGTGCAACTCTATGGCAATTTTTAAATTTAGTTACATTTTTTCAATGCGAGACATGACACATTGTAAAATTCGATAATAGCGGCGAATCGCTAAGAAAACTAGCCTTAGGAAAATAGTCGTTTCTCAACTCAATTTTTGCAAAAATCCTTTTTTAACGCTACTTTTAGGCACGGTGGGCATAATAATCTAATGACAGCAACAAACAAACCAAAACAAAGGGCTCTTCTGTCTGTTTAATATTATGATTGACCTTCAATTTCAATTTGAGTCCCTTTAATTTTGTAATGCTTGTGTTTCCTATCCTTGGTCCACTTTCTCTCTTTGGGTTAAGGTTAAGGCAGACAAGAAGCACCTTGAATTTTGTATACACACTACAAATAAAATAATGTCCAATATTTGTTGTTTACTTTGTGCTGGAGAATTTTAATGGCCTTCCTTTTGGCTTTTTCTTATACACACTCGTGCTTCATATTTCTGTCGTTATAAAATCTGGAGAAATTGTCCAGCAGATCACAGTCACTCATATCCTCATCTTCCATCAACAACAACCAATAATCAAATCTACGCCAATTATTTCGTTGACAAGTACAGTCAAACTCTCCAGGAAACATGAAGGTAATTTATCGAATTAAAGTTCCATTAAAAATTTAATAATTTTAAAAATGTTTCAAAAGTACCAAAAATTTAATTTTCTTGATTTTTAATCGTCCAGGTTTTGATCGTCTTGTGTTTGGCGGTTGCGGCTTTTGGAGCTGATGACGAGGTCGTCCGCCGAGTTGCTCGACAGGCTTATGGATATGGGGCACCAGCACCCGCCTACGCTCCCGCTCCAGCTTACGCTCCAGCACCCGCCTACGCGGCCCCCGCCCCAAGCTATGCGGCTCCAGCTCCAGTTTACTCTGCTCCCGCCGCCCCAGCTCCAGTTGCGGCCTACTCCCCACCCAGGACGGTGTACCACGCTCCAGCTCCAACCATGACCACCTACACCATCCACACCTACCACTCACCCGCCCCAAGAGCCCAAACCACTTTTGCTCCCGCCCCGGCACCCGCCTACTCCGCTCCAGCTCAATCTGCTCAATCTGCCCCAGCTCAATCTTACTCTGCTCCAGCTTCATACGCCGCCCCCAGCTCAAGCTACGGCTCATCCTCTTCTTCCTACTAAATGTTTTTAAATTTACCGCGAGTCAATTTTGTGATTAAAATGTTAATTTTTCAAAGATTTATATTTTTGTTATCGAGAGTCTATAAAAAATTTAATGTGGAATAAATTTGTAAGGACGAAATGAAATTAAGTGAAAAATTGAGAAAATTTTATTTGCATTGTTTATTTCCAAAATCCTTCGTGATTTCATTCAACTGAATTTTAAAGATTTTACTGTTTACATAATTGACAATTGACACAATTGACTTAATTTCTCAGAATCGTAAGAATGCGTTTTTTCAACTGATTTTTTTCCAAGCTAATTACAATTTAAGCAAGTTTTGTATTTAAAATTTTGTCCATTCGTAAACGCTGATGCGAAGCGACGGAAAAACAATTAAGTAAATACATAAAATACATATAAAATAATTTAGAGCGAGAGAAGAAGAATAATATTGTTGAACAGTTGATCCATCATTTGAGCCGGAGTTTGGGTGGAAAAGGAGCCAAAGAACGAGATTTGAATCCGGAGGGGTCGAAATGCTTTGACCCTTCGTCTAAAGTAAGCGATTCTCTGTTGTGTGGTCAACCGGGAAATGTCCCAGTTGATATCGTCCATTTCCAGGTAGCCGTCCACTTGAGCATGTGGCCTCGACTCCAGATAATTCCGTGGCCTGGGTCCGACGGGCAGGCAGTTCAAGTGACCTAATGCTGACCTGGACCGAATCTGGACTTTTGCATGCTGTGGCAGAAACATGAGGATGATGCCCACACAGAAAGAGCCCACGGTTGGGACGAGGAGGTAGACGAAAATATTAAGGAGGTCAAAGGTCGTGAGGGACATGTAGGTCAGTAAGATGGCAGTTAACAGAAGGACGGTGCAGAATCCTGTGGCAAAGAGCCCACCATTAAAGGCGTTGAAGGTGTTGCAGAATATCTGGAGGGTCAGATAGGCCTCCACCGTTTGCTCGTTGAGTACTCGGAGCTTTCTGAAATAATCAGAATTAAATTGACATTAATTTCAAACATTTTTTCAAATGAATGAGCAAGGATGTCTAGAATAATTAGAAATTTTCAATAATATACCTGAATTCCTTGAGAGCCGAGTTGAGACTGTAGATGTCCGCACACCAGTAGCAAAAGTACATGCAGATACATGAGGTGCCGCAGGCCCAAATGAAGAATTCATAGAAGCTGAGTCCGATGTACAGATACCAGTTGACCTGACCTGACCAGGGTTGTGCCTCGGCCCATGGCGTCGTTCCTTTCCAGGATGCGGGAAAGGCTGAATAGAGATACTGGGACTTGTTGGGAATTCTAAGGTAGAAGAGCCCCATGATGATGCTCATGCCCATCATTGCCCAGGTCAAGTAGTAGACCGCAAGGATGACGAACGGGTGTGAAGCCCAGTGTTTGTACCCTAAACCGAGCCCTGAAACACATTTCAAAAGTATTAAACGACGTTTTTGGCCCAAAATTATTTTTTTATAAAAATTAAAAAGCTAAAATACAAAAATTACACGAGAAAATGGCCCCCAAAATCACGCTCACGAAAAAAACAATGAAAAACTAGACCTCCCGAAAAAAAACACCACAGAAAAAAGAATGACCTCTAGAAATAAAAAATAAAATGAACCCCAGAAAAAGAATGACCTCTAGAAATAAAATGACCTCTAGAAATAAAATGACCTCTAAAAAAAGAATGACCTCTAAAAAAAGAATGACCTCTAAAAATAAAATGACCTCTAAAAATAAAATGACCTCTAAAAATAAAATGACCTCTAAAAATAAAATGACCTCTAAAAATAAAACGACCTATAAAAAAAGAATGACCTCCAAAAAAAAGAACGACCAAGTTGATTAAAATTGATAAGATTTTCGACCATAATCGTGTCAAAATTTCATGCTAAATGTTCACAAGATTTTCTTTAAGAGTATGTAAATATGCCTACTTAATTTTTCATAATTAAAAATTTAAAAGTTGTGTGAAATATATTTGTTTCCTCTTACGCTTAGAGTGTTTGATGAAATAGTCGTGTTGATTGAGCATCAGAATGCATTCCTGGGGCTGTCGATACAGTGGATAGAAGTAGACAAAGACCCAGCCCGCCAGGATGACATAGAAAATGTGAAAAGCAACGTCACTGCCAAAGTCAACTCTTCTCCACAAGAAGAAGAAACTGATAAACTGGAAGGCGATCATGAAGAACATGACCCAGTTGACCAGGTGCCACAAAGCTCGCTGCCACCACCGACGGAACGGACGAACCCGCAGACTGTCACCCTCCCCGCTCTCTAATTCAAAGGGCACAACTTTGACCAGGGCACAAAACTTGAAAATGTTGAGCGCCATCTTGTAGGTCTCCTTGGTGAAGAAAAAATGGAGAAATTCAATGATGGAACTTTCTCCAGCCCAGGCTTCTTTCCAGTGGTCCATTGTTGGAAAACTTGGAAGCAGGGCATTGTTGTTGCTGTTGCCATGTCGATCATCATGGTGATGGTGATGGGGATTATTATGGTCACTATTGTCTCTTGAAATGGTTTGTCTTCCCTCATTCCTACTTGTACCATTTGCGGTTTGAATCCGAATCAAAGGCAAATCCATTTTAATTGTTGCATAAATTTGCCGAAACACTAATTTAAATGCTAAATACTAAAGTAAATGTCAAATTGTGATAGTTGCGTTCTTGGTTGGATCGAAGCTGTGAAATAAGCTGGAATTTTCAAATTTTTTTACACGTTTTTTTTAATAATGGCGAAAAACCTGTAAGCTGAACGAAACAAGTAAAGACACCAACGGCTGTACTGTTTCGTTAAGCTTGGTGGATACAAATGGCCAGTAAAAACAGGCCAAGAGTGGCTTATGGAACCTACATTAATTATTTAAATTAATTTTCCAACTCGATTGATTGCTTTCATACTGGCCACCATATCTTTTGACATCAAAGTTGTCCTGAATTTCTGAACAGCCTCGTGCCTATGCTAATAGCCCGGCACAAGAAAGCACCTTAAATACAGTAGCAGCATACGACCCTAATGAATTACATCATACAGTAGAACTCCGGTACGCAAAAAGCTATACCACGAGCTTCTTCATGCAAACCAACGGGGTAATATCAAATATCTTGCAAAAAAATTCTAGTGCTCACGCGGAAATGTCAAAATCTCGCGAAAATTTACAAAACCTTGCAGAAATTCAAAAATTTCACAGAAACTTAAAAAATTTCGCAAAATTTAATACCTCACAGAAATTTAATACCTCGCAAAAATTAAATGCTTCGCAGAAATTAAATACCACGCAGAAGTTATTTACCTCGCAAAAATTAAATGCTTCGCAGAAATTAAATACCACGCAGAAGTTATTTACCTCGCAGAAATAAAATATCTCGCAGAAATTAATTACTGCGCAGGAATTAAATACCTCGCAGAAATTAATTACTGCGCAGGAATTAAATACCTCGCAGAAATTAAATACTGCGCAGAAATTAAATACCTCGCAGAAATTAAATACCTCGCAGAAATTAAATACTTCGTAGGAATTAAATACTTCGTAGGAATTAAATACTTCGTAGAAATTATATGCTTCGCTGGAATTAAATACCTCGCAGGAATTAAATGCTTCGCAGAAATTAAATACTGCGCAGGAATTAAATACCTCACAGAAATTTAATACCTCGCAAAAATTAAATGCTTCGCAGAAATTAAATACCTCGCAGAAGTAAATTGCCTCGCAGAAATTAAATACTTCGCAAAAATTAATTATTTCGCAGAAATTAATTACCTCGCATAAATTATTTACCTCGCAGAAATTAAATACTTCGCAGAAATTAAATACCTTGCAGAAACTAAATACCTTGCAGAAATTAAATACCTTGCAGAAATTAAATACCTCACAGAAATTAAATACCTTGCAGAAATTAAATACCTCAAAGAAATTAAATACCTCGCAGAAATTTAATACCTCGCAGAGGTTGAAATGCCTCGCAGAAGTTGAAATACCTCGCAGAAATTAAATACCTCGCAGTTATTAAAATACCTCGCAGAAATCTCGTGGATATTTTATTTTATTGAAAAATTGCCAAAGAAAACTCCGCTTTTTAAGTAAGTTTGTGTGCTGTAAAATTCGTAATCACTGTAAATGACTAATGGTAAGAAAAGTAACGTTTGCAAAACAGTCTTTAACCAATTAAAATTTTGGGAAAAAATCCTATTCGACTTTTACTCGACCCTTGCCAACGCGAGCTAAAATATGCTTAATGCCTAGACAATGATTTTGATTGGTAGCAAACTCGAGGTTTTACTGTATTTGGCCGTGTACTTCATTTGGGTTGATATCGATATTTTTACTGTATTAATTAACTCCACGAGGTGTTTTATTGACCCGAAGAAATTACGAAACTGCCACGAGCTATGATCTACGATAACAATTCAATATACTTATGTCCAGAATTGGGATTTTGCGAATATTATAGTCTGTTATACAATTTCCAGCAAGTTTATTGGCATACATACATAATACATCGTATACATAATAATTATATAAGTTTTCGGGTTATATAAGTTTGATGAAACGCCCACCGACTCCAAGAATTCAATTTAATTAATTAAAGAAAATTGATAAGACGCTGGCGTGACAAAGCGAGAAGTGCCGGGAATTTAAGACCG